>VXAA01005682.1:105263-161265 GCA_013399115.1 Anseranas semipalmata | reverse complement strand
AAACAACAACAACACAAAACAGGAAAAAAAAAAAAAGATCAAAACTTTCATTATGTTTAGCTTTTTCAGCTAGGTGAACATGTAAAGATGCCAATTCCATAGGTTAGAAATCCAATGGGCAAATAAACTGAGGCTCAGTATGCCATTTTAAGACTCAGTGGATTTTAAGCCAAGCCATGAATTTTTTAGGATTGACTCACCACCTTTGAAAGATAAGTGTTGGCAGGTAGTCAGATGACAGGACCATTACAGAAGCAATCAAAATAAGGGTGTGCTAAAGTCTGTTCTGATAACTGAGGACATTTTCTTCATGACCTGCTCCGCCTGACCCAGCATCCTGAAGGATCCCACTAGAAGTGAAAAGTCTATAGGCAGCCCTGGTTAAGCTTTTGTAAAATAAACCTGGGTAAAATTTGAGCAATGAAGGGATGAATCAGGCCCATAGCTAGATTCTGAAGATAAACCACAGCGCTCCAGACAGTATAATGTGAGTCCCTACAGGATATCTCAGAATTTGTGGTGCTGGGCTGATGGTAGGCTGCCTGCTTAATGCATACCAAACGGAAAGGAAGCTCACCTGGCAGCACAATGCATGCACTACTGCTGATATGCAAGAAGTTTTATAGCTAGGGGTGGACCCGGCTGATTTAGAGAAGGTTGTTCCTCTACTGGACTATCCGCATGTATTGTAGCTTCTTTCACTACTTAGTCATCAGGTCAAGAATCAAAGCTGTGCTGAAATATCTGCCTCATAAATTATGTTTGCCTTTTTGTTTCCTTCCTGCATAAATCCAGCAAGGACTTTTTTTGGTTTTGCCTTTCTTTAAAGGCTGATACATTTCATCCATATGGGGCCCTGATCCTGCCTCAACTCACTGAAAGCTGCAATTATGTAAATGTTGGTGGTTTTAGTAGTATTTTTATTCAATAGAGACAAAACCAGATCTGCAAACATGCATTGTTTTAAATCAGAATTACTCTAGAGGACTACAATGTTGTCTAAGGCTTCTAGGAAGCAGAGAATTCTATATTTCCTTATATTTAGTAATCTAATGGGATTCCTTGACTGTTTGAAGTTAAATGCACGTGGGATGATTTCTTCGGTAAACACAGACTTTACCTTGGGACTGAAATTAGTTTTTTTGGAAACTGTAATATTAAGATGATGGTATTGACACTAACAATTAAGATAAGCGACAGAAGTTTAATGAAAAGAATTGCTATGATGTACTTCAAAATTATTATATGATCACTTCTTTTCATTCTTTTTATTCATTACAGTGCATATTTTTCAGAGGTGCTACCTAATTATGTTGTAATTAAATGCAATTCATCAAATAGAACTGAAGACAAAACTGGTAATCAGTGATTCTTTTCCATTCACAGAATCTGTAAAAAAAAGGTGTATCTTGTAATTAGTTTACAGATGTTTACTTTAGAACAAGTAAATCAAAATTATAATAATTTGTCTTATCATCATCTGGTCGACTATTTTAGCATATATTTGCAGTGCATAACATTGGCTTTTATGAGTGGAACAACAGGCCACTACCAGAACTTATCAGCATAGCCACAGTAATAACTATTCAGACAATAAAAAAGGTAGCCTCTAACTAAAGGTAATGAATAAGGCCAGGTTTTAAGCCTAAAGGCAATATTAGAAGCTTATTTCTGTTTGTACACACTAAATATAACTGAAACATCAACTATTTATCACTTGTGTTGTTTGAGTTTGTTTACACATTTCCTGTCTGAAGTTGAGTAAATACTACTGGAAAACCAAATACTGCTGTACACAGTGTATTGACTAAAAATGCGCCTTCCTGGGAATATTTACAGGCTTCAGTTATCTTTCTGCTAGAAGTGTTTGACTACACTTGTAATTTCACTGGGTATAACCACTCAACTCTTGGGTAACTGAGAAAAATGTGGTTTGTTTCTCCTCTGAGGTGCTCAGTTGCAAAAATCTGAATATATTTACTCTTTGTGTGCTGCAAACTCTGAACTCTAGTTTCAGCCCATTTCTCTGCTCGTGCAGTGCAGAAGAAAGAGGGACTATCACTGCTGTTTTGGGGTTGTCTCTAGCACATGAGAGACTTGCATACAGACACATACACACACATGCAGGCAGAGTTGGTAGGCTATGGGTCTGCCCAAAAGGCACACACTAGGATATCTGTTCACATTCGGCAGCTATAGCATGGAGCCTTCTGGCATGTCCTGGTGGCGGAATAACGCTGGGTGGAATAACCCTGGGCACCCATGGAAATAGCTGCTGCATTGCTCTCCCTGTCACACGGACCAAAGAGAGACTGAACATCAGAGAGCCATATCTAGGACTTGGCCACCCTCCTGTCTTTGTGCCTAGCTCAAACTGAGTGCAACAGAGTTTTTTTCAGAGAAAAGGAAAACTTAACTCAGATTTTTATTTATTTATTTTTTTTGACTGCTGGAAGCATATTTAGCCTAATCAAGCTTAAAGCAGGTAATGATAAGCCATCCTATTTATTTATGGAAATTGCCTTCTGCTGGAAAATAAATCTGTTTTCCTTCTGAGTACAGACCCAAGCTCATCCTATTTCCATCACTCAGTACACTCCCCTATATTTATCCACCCACACAATCTATTTGAAGCTACAACCATTTGTAGGACTCTTCTTATCCTCCCAGACTTCACAAAGACTCTCTGGAGAAACAAGACACCTTAAGTAAACTCTGCTTAGGGTCTCTTCTTTTCCTATTCATTTGTTTAAAGAATATTCGTCTGAAATCTAGCTTTTGCTCTTTTACAGATGCTTCTGCTCTTTCAGTAGCAACAAATCTCACATTTTTTGACAAGCTATTTCCAGGACAACCAGCTGTGATATGACAGAAAATTACAGCTTAAGTGAGGAGGAAAGAGAAGGAGCAGATAATATCTCATAACCTGGCAAACAAATCCTGTTGTCATGAAAAGTATGCCTATTAATAGACTATAAAGATGAAGGAAAACAGATGTGATTTACAATTTTAAAAGGACAGTTGCTAAGCTGAAGATTTTTCTAAGGACTTTGAGCTGCTTTTTGATAGTGATAAGCCACTATCAATTCTGAAATATGCCTGGCAACAGCACTGAAGAAAGAGATACAGCACAGGCAGACAGGAAACACTCTTGAAACCTAATCACATGCAAATTTGAGATTAATAGATTATAACTGATTTCAGTGCACGTGAGGAATATGCTGTAAAGCCTTCATACATCTTCAGTTTTAATTCTGCATTAATCTCTTGGTGTGAACTTTCCTTAAAAAGAAGACCTCAGAATGGGGAAGATAGACTTGACTTTTCTGCTACTGAAATAAATAGAACCATTTAAAAAGTTGTGGGGTTTGTTATATACACATCTTCCCCTTGTAAAGAGAAAGAGACAAACAGACCATGCAGACAGTCTCAACCTGGATACTTGTTGTAAAACCTTGGCCATACTATTTTACCTCTTCCCCCCCCCCACTATTTCAGTTTATAAAATGAGTGCAAATACTGTTTCTTTCTTGTATTGGGATGAAAATTGTAATTATTCTGTGTCTTTTATACAAAAATGAATGCAACAGGGAGATTATGTGCATATTCTTTCATAGCAAGAATAACTAATAAATTACCAGCCACAGGAGTCTGTCAGCTGGATACAAAATGCTGCATTCATTTTTTGTAAACAGTTCACCGATTTGTCAACTGCTAGTCTGACATGGAGAGAACTAACTGAAGAGCATTTTCCCCCCAAAAAACTTTATCCCCTTGAATGAAATCCTGGGCAAAATGTTATCTGAGAGCTGTATTAATAGGAAAGGAAGATAACCCCCTAAAATGGACTACTGACAGGCGTTATTTACTACCAGAAGCTACTGCAGGAGAAAATTTCTTTTGAAAGCTAAAATGGCACTGTGGTTATTACAATAGCCACTTCCTTCAGTGTATAAAAAGATAACTTAAAAGGCATCTTTTAAAATTCTCTTCCTTGACAAAGAAATAAGTGTGTAGAGTTAAATAGGCCTGCATTTTCCTCAGATATTGTAGACAGAAATGGTAAATATATGCAATCATCTTTGTATTGCAAGCAAATGTTCAGCATTTGTGAGGAGCTAAAGAGCTGAAAACCAATACACCACTCACATCCCTTCAGGAATGACAGGAACGTTAAAAAGGAGACTGATAGGACCCAGTCCTCCACTGATACAAACTGACAGAGCTCTGTTGAAATAAATGGAGCTGTTATGATTCATGCCAGCAGAGGAGCTGGTCAATAAATGCATTGCTTTGAGACTTGAGCTTTTCTAAGATTATGGTAATTGTAAGTGTTATGGATATTTTATTTTTTTCCTCAGGACTATGTATAAATTTATATCTTCTGCAATTGGCAACTTATAATGTAAAATAATTAGAACAAATCATAATGCTTTCTAATCTGTCAGTCCTTGAGTCCTTTTTCAGGCAAAGCTCTCAGCAGTCAGACTTCAGCGAGCAGTCAGCCTCATTACAAACTCAGCCTCTGTGTGGAAACAAGACATCTGCTGTGCGTGCAAATGTTCACTGAAGCTGGTCACTCCTGACAGTGGGATGGACCAGATTTGCAATTAGGGTGAACTAACACAGCTGAGAAACAGCATCTTTTCCTTGAAGTCAACCAATATTTAGATTTAGATCCACAGAGGCATGCCTAAACTGGAGACCGGAGTTTAAGTGAAATTTAGATAACTAAGTCCAACTCCCCCCCAAAACATTAAATATCCATTTACATTCCTATACATGGGCAGAAGCAAGCTGGTCTCAACACTGCCAACTCACTTCCAAGAGAAATAGTGCACTGAAGTCTTCCAAGTATCCTATCATGTACTGACCTGGGGAGTGTGCTTTTAGCAACCTACTGTACTTTAACAGCACAGATTCTCCAAGAAGGTGTCTAACTGTATCTGATTTTTAAGAATTCTCATGCTTCGGTTGGAAGTACCTGAATTTCTTCTCTTGATCTTACCTCTCTTCTTTTCAACAAAAGACTGCAAAAATATATCTGGGGCCAAAAGATTTTGCAGAGAGCCTTATCAATTACAGCTATCAGTGATAGGACATAACAATGCCAACACTGCCTCCATCAACCATATTCCAATGAATGTTGGCGAGTGTAAGGCCATGTGGGGACAGGGTTAAAATAAAAAAGTTTAGATGTTTTCCTTGCATCGCTATACATGGTTCTAAAATCCATAGAGTTACAAAGAATCAAAAAAAAAATCTGCTGAAATCCTGAGTAATTCAGATTTTGAACACATAGTCATAGATAATGAATGCTTCTGATTAGGCTTTTGTGCCTCTGGATGTCACTGTTGTTTTGCAATAATATAAGCAATGTTATATGACAGAGGAATAAATGAAAATGGTATAATTGTCATCATCTTATGTTTATTAAAAAGTACAAGGGTGAATACACTGACAATCTAAGAGATACCATTATTTCAGTGTAAGTGATGAACAGCTGGATATGTAAAATAATGTTTACTTCAGTTTAATATTAGGTGAAAGGGAAAATAAACAATATACATTTCTTGCTAGGTGAAAATCAACTTCTCTGGTGTCCCAAAATGCATTCCTTTGGAAGGATTTAAAATGGAATACAAGCCTTCTTTGCCCTGATGTGGCCATGTTGGATGGTGTTAAGGATGAATATTGGTTTACCTGAGTCAGATGCAATGGTGAAATGTGTGAGGAGGAGGTGGGTCAGTGGCAAGGACCATGTACTACCACCGCTGCTCACAGCTGCTCGGGAGAGGCTTGGAGCTTACATTTTCCCTGTAAATCTGTTCTGCATTTGTTACAAAATTAGGAGCAAAAAGAAGGAAGGAAAACATCATGTTCTTCTCTTTTATGGTTTCTTACACCAGAACATGGTTCTATCTTTTGGAAATATGTATAAAAGTGATGCAGATTTAGCAACTGGGGAGGGTAGTTTCAGAATCATTTCTGCAATTGCTTCAGTTATTTACAATGAAATGGGATATCTCCACTGTATGCAAAAAGTTTTTCTTGGAACAAGGAAGATTTGTTAGAAAGTTGTAGGGCTAGCGAGGTGTAACAAAGAAGTTAACGAGAGTTAATGATATTCTAAATGTTTCTTATCTTTAGCTTTTTGTTGACAATTCAGTGGATTAAAGTGGCAGCCTTTGGTTGGAGGTACCAAATGCTAAGTGAAGATGGAAATAGAGCATTTCCATCAAAAAATGGAACATATTTTATTTAACAGAATCCTCAAATTTCATTTGATCTCAGTCTGAATGGAAATTTTGCCTGAAGAATGTCTAGGACTTAGTGACTAGGAAACACACTGACATCCTTTTTGTTTGTTTGTTTGTTTGTTTGTTTGTTTTTAAGTCAGTAGCCATTGTCTTCAGTTTGGCTAGCATTTCTTCTTTATGAATAGATCTCTTAGGTTCCAATCCCACTCTCAGTCAGAGTCCCACTGACTTCCATGAGCAATGGATTAAGCTAGTCAATCTACTTTAGAAGTAGATTAATGTGTCTGGGTATGTCTGAATCACCCTTTGCTGTGATTCCTCAGCTAGACCAGAGCAAATGTATTAAATCTTTCATATACTGCAAAGAAGATGCTGTTCCTAGACTGTATCTTCCTTTTCCCAGGAGCAGGGTCTTAATGTCACATGATGCTTTGTGGGTGGGTTTTCATTCTTTTCTCTATTTTAAGCCTGCAGACAAATATCTTAACATTTCTTTTACGGTTTCAAACTGCTACCATTACAGGCCTGATTAATAAGGCTTTATGAACTAATTAACTTGCCTTTATCTATATGAGCTTTTATCTTTATGTGCCTGATTGCTACAGTAATTCTGTAACATTACAGGAAGCTATTTATTTTCAAATTAGCAATAGATGTCATCATGACCTTTTACCACATGGATAAGTCAAGGGGCTGGCCTGTCAGGTACATAGAGGGTAGCTCAAAATGTTCAGTGCTGTCTGTAAATTAGAGGCTGATGAGCGGGTGTGATGATCTCTGTCCCTTGATGTGTATGCAGCAGTCTGTTCTCCCAAACATAAATGGTGATGGAATTCTCAAACACGGCCAAAAAGAATGAAACAGGCAATTTCTAAAGAAGTAATGTCAATAGGAGCATTACTGGATGTGCTACATGAGGATTGGGTATCCATGGGGCTGGCACCTGATGATGCCTGTGGCTGGACCTCTTGGCCACCCAGGACATCTCTGGTCCTTCCAGTTACTCTGCTCCTGAGCCTCTGCAGGGTGTGTTTGGGAGGTCACATTACCAGGCTTGTGTGGATCTCCATTAAAAATCTGTGGTTCCCCTAAGCCTAGTATCTGCACCCACCAACTGGGCAAAACACTGAAAACTCCAGGTATAAAGGAACAAGACATAGATATATATATTACTATCGAATATGAGGTCTCAGTAGAATATGGATTAATTTTGCCACTTGGTAGTTCCCATAATAGGAACTTCTACCTTCAAAAAACTTAAAATCTCAGCACTACCAAAAAGAGGTTAGAGTAGAGCCACTGATGAGCAATGGTCCTGTTTTGCCATAACTGTGATTTCAACGTTTGCATGCATTCAAATGTATTTAAAAACACTTGCGAGGGGAATTATTTAGAAGTATTTATTTTATGATGCTAAAACCATCTGTCTTCTCTGGTCTGTCTTTTCTTTGAAATGACCAGACCTCATCAACAGCAAGATGCCACTGCAAATATTTTGACTTTAAGAAAATGCCTTATTTTGATGAAAAAAACACCTCTAGTGAAGAAACTTAGAAGAAGTGCAATGATTTTGGAAAGCTATTGGAACAAACTGGGAAAATGGAACTACAGTCTCCTACATTTTAGTTCAAAGTTTAATTTTCTGACTAAGATGTTTTCCATTCAAACATTTTTCTTCCCCTCTCAGTTCAATAGTTCAGCCATGCACGGCTGATTTTCTTTCTTGACTTTTAGCTTCTCCCACAGAAACTTGAAAGACTGCTGCTTTCCAGGCTGCAGTTGAGATAGTGATTCTCTGGAAAAAAATGTCTGAATTCTCTTGAAAAATCTCTAGCTTGGATTGGTAACTCAGATAATACTAAACACAACAGTAATATTAGTTGGAAATAACAAATATTACTATTACTATTATGCTATAAGAAGAACTTTTTTTTTAATGTAATTTCAAATTATGGATAAATAACTTCAAAGAAAATCATTACATTTGTTTCACAAACAGTTTTGATTTAAACTCTTCAAAAGTGCATAGAGTCTGATTTCTTTTAGAACTGATCAGACTTCCCTTAACGTTAAAATGTCAAGTTCTGGACTATTAGACAAAGGGATTAAAAACTGTAGTGTGTCTAGGGGAAAACATTCACAAAAGGATAGAAATGAATTTATGTGGTATTTGTGTGACTATCATACATGCTTTCAAAGGATTTCTATTGTAATTCAAGATTAGTTGAGCATAAGTTAATGGACTCTTAAAGTATTACCCAAAGCTTATTATGACAGACTATAGGAGACTCCTTTTAAAATGTTTCTTAATAATATCAACTACAAGGTCCCTGGAGACATGATATTTCTAGGCTTAGTATTTCTTCATCAAATATTAAAATAGGTCAAGCAATTTTGTTTCAGTTCCTTTTCTGCTCATTCTACTGCTGTAGTGTGCATATCAAGTAGAGTGTATTATGTAGATTTACCAACTGTTGAGTTCCCTGCTTTGTTTCATTATGTTATTTATTTTGTAATCTATACAGAGAGCGGAAGAACTACAATTACATGCTGAGGAAATATGATATTTACTAATTCTGTAAAGTTAAGGTCATGTTCTGTAGCAATGGGAGAATAAATTAATTGATCCAGAATCCAATCTTGTAAACACGGGTAAGCTGTAATGGAAAGACTGATATGAGAACAGATGACTCAACAAGGTTCATAGTTGCATGATTAAACTATTAATAACTTCTAGTATGAATACATTATAACTCTGTGGATCAAATTGTGTGTTTCCCAGGGAATTTTTGCACTTGTCAGTTAGAATCTAGCTCAATTAAGGACCTCAAAATTTTGTTCTTAGGGCCTAGTAGTCAAAGATGACCCCCAAAATGTGAATCCTGCTGCCTTACTTTCCAGTTGAATGATTTTCCACACCCCGTGTTTGGTTTCTGAGCAGGAAAAGGGATGTAGGGTGTTTAAAGCTTAATCCCATCAATCTGGCATTAAGTTCTGACATGAAGTAGGAATTAAACAGAACAGGTCCATGTAAACAGACTGAAATATCAATTATAAAATTAGTTTTAGTGAAGTATAAAGGAATATGACCCTTCAGAGCTCCTTTATTTTAAAACTAAACGTAGAAAGTAGTGCATTATCTTAAAATTGACACATTTAAGGGGGAAATTTAGACTAGATCTGAAATCTTTTGATATTTCACAAATGAAGATGCACATATTTGTCTCATAATAGCTGACATGCAAAACAGATTCCTGCAACATAAGCTGCAGCGAAAACATGAAACTGTATGTCTTTTTAAGCTTATAGTTCATCAATAACATTAATAAATAAGTATTCATACCTTTTGTTCTACAGTAGCAAAACTGTACTGTCACTGATTTCACCAAAAGTGAAGTCTGGCAGCAGCACTGTTGCTAGTCAATGCAGGAGGATTAAAGAAGCAAACCAACAACTTAACAGGCTGACTTTTTTGGTCTGAAAAAAAAAATGTTATAGGGCTCATGAAAGAGCATGTCAAGCATAGTTAGGAGATCACAGACTAAAATTATCCACGAGTCTGTGACTGGATTGTGATGCCGAAGACAATCTTTGCTCTGATGTCCATGCCAAAGTCAGTCAAGTCCTTGTCAACTAAAAGTAAAGTTGTGTGATTCAGCAAGCACCTTTAGACAGTACTGGGGTATCATTATCGTGGTTTACCTTTCTTCTGTATGTGATTCTGTTTCTAGCAATTTAAAATACTTAACAGTATGATTTCAAAGGCATCTTATTGTTAATGATAGATTTCAAGACGAGATGCTAGCTATTCTGATTGAATTTTTCAGGGTACTGCTTTGAACAAACTTAGGTTTATTGTTCTTAGTAGCTTGCTGAGGAATAAACTTCATGATTATCCTTTTGTCATTCAAATCATTCTCAGATTTATTTCTACTCCAAGCCCTGCAAAGAATGAGACAAAATAAGACTCATTTTTTTTTGAACGGTGATTGTGAACAGCAGAAAAAAACAGTCATTCCTTAGGAAAGGACTTGATCCAACATCCCTGCTAGTTACTGAAATGAGTCTTTTGACTTGCAGAATTTTGCATCATGCTGTAAGTGTGCAGTCTCAAGGAGCTAATTATTTCTTCAACTCCCTGTCTTTTTACTACCTGTCTTTTTACCTCTTTGTTGCAAATTGTGGCCAAGATTATATATCAAGAGCTTTTGTGAAAGGATTGTAGATTCTCATATATGTGAAGTATTTTACAAGTTTCTGGTGGCTTTAAAATAATTAATGATCGTAAGATAGAAAAGTGAATAACCTGAATGCTAATAACTGCAACATCATTCTTTAATCAAATTTTAAATATTAGAAATTTGCAAAACTACTTATGCAAATGAAATTGCCCCATATCACTGGCTATAATAATCCTGCTCAATTCTAGTGCTGCTAAGACATACACATTTATCAAATTTAAACAAATGTACATAATTCTTCAAAGGCAATGTGTAATTGCTTCTAGATTTGCCATCAGCTGTACTTGTCTTTGTGATTGTATCTCTAGTTGGTACATTTTTCATGTTGTAATTGTATGGTAATTGTTTGTGATTTTATCTATGAGTTTTTTATGCAGTAATTTTGAACAGCAATTGTTTGATTGTACCTTTACTGGAAATTTTAGTACTACTTTTTCCCAGAATGTAGTTGCTGACAAGCAATTTACCTAGAACAATATATACTGGACTGAAAAATATATAAATAAAATAGGAGAGCATTTCCACAAAGATAATACATTGCAGATTATAAATGAAAGTACTTCAGTTTTTTATTTAATGGTCAGCATAATCTGAACGTAAAAAGAGCTTTACTTTGAGGTTTACATTGTGATTAAGCTCAAAGTAAGAGTGCTGTGAATATGTTAGCATTTTCTGTCACATTTATTCTCCATTAATTGGTTCTGTATCACCATCTCATGTTTTAGTGTATTAATAGCCTCATAACTGACATCTGTAAGGCTGAGTCCTCTTGCCAAGTCTCAGCATAGGCAGTTGGACTAGGAGAGGAATAACTTGCAAGAGTTCTCAGAGTATTATTTTTTCATTATTAGACAGGTTCTATGTATACATATCATGCAGACTCACTGCTGAATAAAAAAGTGAAATATCTGTATAATGAAGTACTGGTTAACAGACAGTTAGGACTCCACATTAGATTGGTCCAAATCATGTCTTATCCTGAGCTCCTTCTGGTACCAGCAGTTTCCCTATATCTATAGAGGTAGACACCATTTTTCTCTGTAACAAATTTTTTTGTTGCTTTTTTTTTTTTTTTTACCAAGGAAAAATGGTACAGCCTATGTGTAGCCTTTAAGTACTACTGGTGAGGAACTCCTGGCAGATCTCCCAGAGAGTGAGGGTGATGAGTTTGTGAGTAATGAACTGCAAACTTGTGGCATACATTTAAAATAGTTCTGGTCTTCCTGAAACTCCATTTTGTGGAGCACTGACTGTGAATTGAAAGAAAAAAAATTACCCAGATCTATCCAAGATCTTTTCATTCACTGAATAACTGTAATTTATTGTATTCAATCAACATCATAATTTTTCTTGTAAGGTATTAAGACCATGTAGAGCACAGTGATAACAATCATAAATCATGGAGACAGTTCCCAAATGAAGAATGCTTAACTTAATCAGCCAGTACTGACCAGAGTAAATGTCACTAGCTGATAGGAGAAAAGGTATATCTTATTTCCTTGGTCATTAGCATGTATAAGAAAAATGAGTTTTTTCTCATTGTGAAATTGCTGGACTGTTTTCTTCAGTTTTGGGGTAAGTTTTCATAGTTGTTTATTGTGATGTATTTGTAAAATAAATCATGGGTAAATTATTTGTTAGCTTTTGTAAGTTCACAGATCCTAAGTTCAGAAAAAAATCACTGCAATAATGCAGACTGTGCCTCCACAGAGCAACCTATTCTCTCTGGTATGACTTCAACATGTCTATGAGAAAGATTCTCAATTTTTATTTAACAATTTCAAGTGACAAGAAATCTATCACAGCCCCATGTAAATTATTTCAATTAACTGAGGTTATTTACCCCCAGTTAAAAATGTGCACCATATTTCTTCCTTGAATTTGCACAGCCTCAGTCCCCATTTGGTCATGTTATTCCTTCATCTGTTGGATGAAAGGGCCTTGTTTTCTTCCTGTGTAGGATTTAAACTACTTTATTAAATACTATTTATTTAAAAAATACAAGCTCCACAATAACCAGAAACTGTTGATTGCTACCTCTTGAGAAGATAATCTGTCAAAACAATAGATGCAAATTTTGTTTTTCATATCATTTTATGCTAATTATTAATGAAAATTCCTTGTCTCCCTGCATTGTTCCGTAAATATAGTAGCTTTATATCCTAATCTATAATCTGAATATTACAAATTCTAATCAAGTCACTTCCCTTCCCCCATCTAAGCAGTATTTAGTAGTTTAAATCACTCAGAGCAAGGCAAACTTTTTTTCCTGGGGAGTTTCTTCACATTATCAACATGCTTTTCAAATGTAGACACTGTTAGAATACTTCAGCCATGACATTAAAAGAAGTAACTGGCTTTTTTAGATCAACCAGAAATGTTGCTCTTGGGGACTGAAGCTGGTCGTATTAGGGCCAGCAGGAGAGCAGCTTGCCTTGATGTTGTTAAATTCTTGAGTAATTACAATTTGCATGATGTGCATGCTTTAGTGTCCGATGTTCTCTTATGTAAATTTTGTGGCCTCCAAACACAGAATTAGGAATTAGAGTTTTTATTGGCTTGGACAGAGCTGTCCCACGTGTACCTGTTGCTCTCCATAGTGCATGGAAAGCTGCAGGGACAGGATCACCTATCAGCTACGAAGCCCCTTTCAGAAACGCATAGTAAATTTATCTTCTCTCTTAATCCTCTTCTTACACGGGTAGCTTCCTTGAGGCAAAGCCTGGAGTGCGGAGCAAGGACGGTGCATGGTGGGCCCCACCCTGGTGCTTGCTGAGCTGGAGGGGCACCAGGCAGGACCACCCTGCGCATCCCCCCTCACCCCTGCACTCTCTGCCCCAGCACTGTGGGCACTGCTCTGCCCCCACCTGCCCCAGCGCTGTGGGGAGGGGGCTGTAGCGTGCATACGGGTGCTGTCCTCCTCCTTGCCTCGTGGGGCTGGCTGAACGGGACGCCCGTCTCTGCAGCCTGGGAAGCTCTCTTGTGTCGCACTGACCCTAAAAGGAGTCTGCACAGGTTTTAAGGTTTACATCGCTGAACATCAGGAGACCTGAAAAAGTTGATTCCTGGCTTTCTCTGACAAAGCTCTTCTTCGTTTGACTCATTTATATTAGACTTTGCCTGTGTTCAGCTTTAATTCCAAATATTTCAGTCATAAACCTCCGGTGATAAAAAAGTGAAACTCCACACTGGATTGTGGTAAAAGGTTTGTAATTTCTGTGAAGAAATAGCTTTTTTTAGCAGTTCAGCAATAGGTTTTCTACTCCAAACTGGTTATCAGCTAGAGGAATTAATGAGTTTGCACTTACTAATGTCAGAGGACAAGGGTACTCATAAATGCAGTTTATCTGTACATCGATCACTTTGTAATTTCCTCTTTTTTAAAACATAGCAAGCAAGCACAGGATTACTAGGCACTGCATGAAATCAAGATTAATCAACAAAGAAAGAAGATTTTGTTCACCTGTCTTTGCTTACATGCATTTTTGCTATGTTATTACCGTTTTGCTAACTTACATTTCACTGGTAAATGATAGATGTTTACGCCAGCTTGCCATTTTTTTGGATAATGATATTTTTAATGAGAGGAAACCAGTAACCTTCATGTTTACAGAGAACATTCTTCTTTAAATATCTAATATTCTTTTTATATTTGAGCATTGCCTTCCACTTCTGTTAAATCTTCTGAATACAGTGACATGCAGAAGGCTTAGGTGCTAGATCTATTCATCACCTAAAGACTTAACATGAATACTTACTGTTGGTGAGAATTAGTTTTATTTGACTATCCTAAATTAAGTAGACCTCATCCGGTTAAGAAATTCATGCTCATGAAATAAGATTCAGATAATCACTAGTACCTTGTTTTTAGCCATTATGTGATATATCAGTACTATGTGATAAATAGCTTTAATGATTTATAGCTTTTCGCTACAATTTCTTCTGCCAGAGAAAAACTGCTTGAGAAAGACGGGTAACTCTATTATGACTCAGTAGCTTTGGGGGTTTTCACATTCTCTGCTTGTTCCTCTGTGCAATTCCTTATGGGCACTCTAACTAATGATATAATCTTTTACAAAATAATCAGATTCCGCTGACATTTGTTTTCAGGGCAGAGACATAGGTTAAAAGCAGAGTCAGGGCCAGCTGCGGTGGGTGGGCAGGCAGTTTCCTGGGTACCAATCAGTGGCAGGGACTTTGGTGGTGGGGCGGGGACACCAACCCCCCTCTGATCTCATTAACTGTTCCCAGGAAAGCCTTGCTATGAGCCTGGTCCACCTAGGTAATCTTGGTACAAAGCCAAATACAAAAATGGTACAAAAATTCCAAATAATTTATGTTGCCAGGGAGTCTAGGAGCTCTCAATACATCCCTGGAACCCCTAGGAGTTTTCAAAACCATATGTAAATATGCACAGAATGACATAAATTCTAGGGTCATTCCGTAAATTCTGGTGTATGAAATATAATTTTGCACAAGCACTCACATATGGAAGACAAAAGCTAGTTTATTGTCAGCAGTGATAATTTTGGAATTAGCTTTTGTTTGTTTGTTTTTTTTTGTGTATTTTGGAACTTTTTCTTCATTTTCATGACTGGTAGAACTAGAAAAAGAAGTAGATTTTGAAAACTCTCCAAAACCAACACTTACATATTTTGACTTATGGATGTTATTTATTTATTTATTTATTTATTTATTTATTTATTAATATTTTATCCTCAATAGATATATTTATTTTTCAGTTTATTCACCATCTTTGAGATATTATGGACTGTTTTTTCTGTTTTAAATCATTCAAGATCAGTGGTAGGGAACATTTTTTTGATAGATTATGGTATTTAGAAGTTTGATTTTTAATTTTTTTCTTACACGCCTTGATTTCAGATATGTGAAGTTGAAAAAATCTGCTACCCTCAGTACATTTTCTTAACTAGCTGATGCTTCTTCATTCACAGGGTGTGATGAAGGATTCTCCTTCCTTTCAGAGACATTCATTCAGTTCTGACGTTGCTCGTATTCCTTGAAAAAATGATTGGTGTTCATTTTTTACAGCTGGTGTTTTTTTCTATTCCTTCTTTTTTCCCCCAAACTGTCTCACAACAGATGACAAAGGTGGAGGCAGGCAAATTTCGAAAGATGTCACCAGTCAAAGTTAGATCTACTAATTCAGTGGCAGGAATTCAGCAATAAAACAGCAAAAAAGGATTTCACTGCAGGCCATTTTTGTTAGCAAATGCTATACGAGTGAACCACGAATAGGCTAGCAGGCACGACCAGATGTGCTATTTAAATGGATTAGGTGGGCCAGTTAACTATTATTAGGAGTCATTGCAATTCATTTAATTGAATCTGTTCTTTTGGCAGTGATCCCAATAAGCAGGCATTTAATTGCCCAGAATGCCTGTGGTAGATAAACCATTTCAGACTAAATATAATCTACTTTTTATCTATTTTGTGGTTCCCTTAAGCATAAACCATCCTTACTCTTTTCTTTTATTTATTTATTTATTTTTTTTGGTAAGGTTTGAATAACATGAAAGCACTGGTTTTGCTGCTTTTGTCCAACCTATGGAGTGCTCTAGGCTTGCCTGAGAGAGTGTGAAAAGTAAGACTACATGTAAGGAAAGGTGTACTGCCTTTTCAGGGAAAGCTCTGGTATTTGGTCAAAATAATAAGCCAGACTTTTCTGTAGTAGGTCTTCCCTGAATAGATATGTTCCAATGATCTAATCAAAGATGTCAGGTTTTATAGTTCTCTACAGTTTAGAATTTCCTCAGACTGCAGGATCTTGTGATGCTTACCATCACGACAAATTGGACTTCCTGTGCTTCATGGATGGAAGGAATTAAAGGAAGGAATTAAACATTTGTGGTTAAAAGACTTGAAGGAGAAAAAGGAGTGCACAGTTTAAACCTGTGCTTTCTGAAATATTAATACATTTTGCACTTAAGAAGTTAAAAAACACCAACAGCTTGAAACACCTCAAGCCTGGAACACCTTCTGGAGTCCCCTGCAGACTTCATGAGATCATTAACCATGGTCTGTATGGGGACCATGCCTCTTCCCTGCTGCTTGTAGCCATGTAATTGTGCTGGGGGACACACAAGGGCTCAAATGAGGCTCAAAAGAATAAGCACAAGCATGGAGGCATCAGCGGAGCATGGAGGTTAGTGTGCTGTTGTTCTGCCTTCTAGGAAAGAGGATTTTGAGTTTTTGTGTCTTGATTTCAGGATTCTGTCTGTATTTTATATTCAGCTAGCATTACCTGCAGAAAGCCTTCTACAGAAGAAATCTGCACCTGTCCTCTTTGAGCAAAATGGACTAATTACTTGCTACCCCTTACCTCCCAGAATTTGATGTTCTTTTATACAGCTTCAAAACCAGAGGTAACCTAGTCTGTTTTCTAGCAAAATATTTTCCATTACAGTTTCTGAACCTTGGGTAGCTGAGGAAGAAAGAAAATCAGTGTCTCCATTCATGTGAGACATCTGTCATCACCTGACTGCTACGCAAAAGATGGGTGAGACATTTTTAAAATTTTTACAGGATGACAGATTGTAGAAGGAATCTGAGAATCTGAGAAAATATTGACTGAGATGTACTAAAAGTTTCAAATGAAACTGTTGTTTCCAAATCTCAGCTTCCTTTCAGATCAGTAAACCTCCCAGTAATTTTTTTTTTTCCTTGAATGAGCAGATAAGGGGGTGGGTATTTTCCATGTGAACGGGTTCGAAGCTTTTAGCCCTCCTTTACCTAATTGGGAGTCCTAAAAATGAACCGACACAGTATTCCTGTCACAAAAGCAGCTTATGTTCACCGGTTTGAAAGCCTGGGACTCCGCAGAAATTGATGCCATGTGAGGTAAGATTCACTCCTTTTCAGGAGATCAACAAAAGGACTTCTCAAGCTCTGTCGTGTGCAGATGCCCAAGCCTCCTACTGTGTCTGCATTCACAGGTCTCAATGTGCTCAGAAAGTGGGCAATTTCCAACCTGAAGGAAACTTAGCTTCTGCTTTAAACTTCACAGCTGGCTGTGCTAATGAGCCCATGTTCAAAGCATAAATAAGCCCCTGCTTGAAGAGTGTATATGTGGATGGTAACAGAAAAAGAGGAAGGTAAAATGTGGGTTAAGAGCTAAGCCAAACTAATACTCAACGTGGATGTTTGTTTTTTGACTGCTGACAGACTTTGTACACACAGAAGTTAGTCAAGCAATAAACACTCCCAAGAAAACTGACCACTAAATATCAGATTGTTTGCTTGCAACTGCTTGTACACATTTACTGAGAATAACAAACTTTGGCCACTTTCAGTGGCAACCGTAAATTATACATGCTCACTGACACTTGATTACTTTATACTAATTGGTTTAGTAAGTACCAATTATATCCCTAAATGTTTTTCTGAATGTTAATGTATCAGCTACATTCCTCATTTTCCTATGTATTTTGTAGCTAGAAAATGAAGCAGTAAGATTTCTCTTTCATACCTATTAGTCATCATTACATTGTCTAATAAAATGGTGTTTCAGATGTAATGATATTTGCAAACATGTTTAGACTGAAGTTCTCAACATTCATACTAAATATTAACCCATTATATTACCCTAGGCAGAAGCATGTGGAGAAAAACCACGAAGGGGAAAAAACCATCAGAATATGAAGCTATGAACAGAAGTTGTTTTATTCATTTTTCTAGTATCCATTTATAACATTGGCTGACTAATTACCCAAAATGTAAAGGCTTTGTAATGACCTTAGCTATTGCTAAAGCCTAATTCAACTCTTGAGCCATTTATTAATGCATTACCTTAGTGGTTCCTCAGAACAGAAGTGATCCATTGATACTACTATAGGTATTTGTTAGGTATTTATTTTAGGTTGACATTTTGTGCTAAAGATTTTTCTGCTGAAGAATAATATTTTGCTGAAACTAAAAGTTTTGGAGGAATATGTCAAATCCAATGAAAACACAGATTCAACAAGAAGTGTAAAAACAAATAATTTGGTTTTGAATCGACATTTGGAAATGAGATGACAATCTTCATTTAGTTTCAGCATACAGCATAGCTTCATTTTAGATAAAAATAAAATAAAACAAAAATGATGCTTTCTGTCAAAATGTTGATATGAAATTACAATGACCAAGTGTAGAACACCTCACGCCCATATTCTGTTTAACCTAAAGTACTAAAATGACTGTTTTGGAAAACACTGTACATGTTTAACATCCACAGTGAGCTGAAAAGGAACAGTGTTTTGCTTGTACAATTAAGTGTGAAAAATATGTATTTCTAGAAACAATATATACCTATTCCGTGTATGATGAGGCAGATGAGGCTAGCTGTAAGTGAACTTGCTTGCACTTCCACAGCAGTCTAAATACAGTAGACCCAAATATCAAGTGATGTTTCATGCTGCTTGGCTGCTTTTGGCACTCACTCTCTCATATTTATGGCTGGCCTGAGGATGTACACCCTGCATGGCAGAATGCAGCAAAGGCATATCCTTATTTAATGTTTAAGCACGGGAGTAGTTGTTACTCTGAGATGTCAGCTGGTTATTTCTTAGTGACGCTGTCATGGGGATTGCATGCTGTGGAATTTACATTTTTTTTATTGTCTTAAAATGCTATATGATTTCTTTAGATTAAAGGACATTGTCAGTTAAATCAAAAGCACATTTCATATTTTTTGACTTCCCTCTATTCTTAATGTGTTTTGAACTGAAAAATTTGCATTTGCTTTCAGTTTGAGTTACTCTCTCTGCTACCACATTTTGCTTTTATGTTAATCTCCGGTCCTTTGCCTGTAAAAATGTGCTTTCTTTTTGCTTTTAAATGAATATGTTTTAAATTTCTGAATAAACAGTTGACATAAAAACATAAGCTAACAGTGTTTGACAGATAAAATGTCATTTCATTTTGAAAAACCTCAGTTCAGAAAGTCCCATTACATATTTTTTTTTCCGATCAAAATCTGACATTGCAACTCAGAGTAACCATAAAATCTTGCTGTCTATTGTTATTTTTTATTATTTGTATGGTTAGAGCACCTGAACTACCAATCAGAACTGAGCTCCCCATCATGCTAGATGCAAAGACTTTGATAGTCTTATTTCCAGCCAATGAAGAATACATGAAATAAGTTACATGCTAAACACCAGAAATATGTATTAAAGGGAGCGTGTGATTATTTGGACAGACTATGTGTGCCTGTAAGTGATATAAAACTTTGAAGAGAGAAAAAGTAATCTTCCTTATGAACATGCACACTCTCAGAAGATGATGTGATGCTAAGAGTAAATTTATATTATAAGGTGCTATTTCCTGAGCCAGGGATCTCATGGAGCACATATATACAAAACAGTGTCATGCAAATGTACCTGAGAGAGTGTTTAATGTGCTATAATATCTCCTTGTGCCATGTGACTTGGTTCTAGAGGCAGTACAGTCACATTACATTGCACCATGGCCAGGTTGAAGAACTGTTAGAGTGGATAGATCTACATGGAGCTGCATTGCAAAGTAGACCTAATCTAGGTTGCAGTTGTATTTGGTAAAGAATTTAAGAAAAGATTTATGGGGAAAATTCCATGCTGTGTTTGTAGCAGAATGGAAAGAGTTTAAACTTCTTTATGCCCCTTCCATGTTGAATAACTCTAACATTTGGAGCTGTAACCAAGTTGAAATCCAATGACAATTAAGTGCGTATACATCTCCCTTTCCCTTTTTAAAAAGGTGGTATTTCCTGGGGCTTTGATAACTCTTAAAAATCACTGCTTGTCATAATACTTCCTGCACTACTTTGAAGTCCTCTCGTGATTTTTCTTTGGTTTTGGTCTTTGAAGCTGCTAAAACATGCATCAGTGGAGGAATAATCTCTTTTCCATTGTTTCAAAAAAGATGGTGTAACTGAAAATTACTGGAACTGAAGGGGAGAAAAATTGATATCCTCAGAGAAAAAAAAAGTGCAACAAAGTCTAAAATTAAAATGTACTGAAGCAGATTTGATATAGTACATAGCAGGCTTGAGCTAAATGGACTGTTGCCAAAGCTGGATATTACTTTCTTTAGAACAAGGAGAATCTATCTGGAATTCTGTGATCAAGCTGGCAAAAGCATAACATCATAATGTTAAAAAAAATAACAAGCTTAGTGCAAGCAACTGGTGATGCCTACTAATATGTTCTCATCAGAGATGGTCTGTTGGGTGAACTGGGCATTGAATAAGTGCTTGCGAAACCTAAGGTCTGTGATGAACTCAGCTATTCATTGTATTGGTGATCTTGAGTCTATTGGCTGCTCTTCCTTCCTGTTTTTATGTCTTAGTTATATAGGTAGTAAGCTCTTTCTAACAGTGCTGTCTCATTTCCTAGCAAGCTGAGACCCTTGGTTTGTCCTCTGTCTCTGTACATCCAAATTTCAAAAACACAGCTTGATGTGCCCCTCTGCTTCCCAGACCTGTTTGTGCCTTCCCAACTCCTTGGGTTCCTGACTGTTCCTCCCATCTGTTCTCCCCTGCCTCAAGAGCTGCAGTGATCTTAGAGCCAGCAATATCAGGACCATGTTTCTGATCTCCTGGGAAGCCATGGTATCGCACTAGTCTGGCTTGTGTCATTGCCAATATACTTTGGTGTTTCAAGCACACATTGTGATGACTCTCTTGAATACATATTTGTTTCCAGAACTGAATAAGTCAGAGCCTTTCTCAGTCACATAAATCAACAAGAAATCGATGAAAGGAAAGTCTGTAAACAGAATGTTCAGGTCTGGCTATGCTGCTTCTAGTTTTCCTGAAGTATTTTATGACTAAACCGTAAAGCTGAACTGATTTATGACAGCCCTGAAAAAAAAGACAGTCAATTTCCAAGGAAGTCTGTAATTAAGCAATGTTTAATGAAGTATGGGGCTTTCAAATATTTTAAAATTCTCTAAAATTCTAACATTTCAATCACATTGCAATGTTACAGGAAGGCTAACCAATTCTATTACATTCTGCAGGATTTTTTTCCATGAAGGGAAGAGTATATTTCCCTTTCTGACTAAACACCATCTGATAAAAATGGCTTGTAAGAAATTCTTGGTTTCCTAATTGAAAAACTCAATCTAATAGTACACTTCTACCAAAGGACTTTATTAGCTAAGCTTTTGTTTTCCAATTAAAGTCCACAGAATGTTCTTAAATGAAAAGAACAAGAGCAACAAGAACAACAACAAAAAAGAACCCAAAAGATTAGCTTTTTTGTTTGTTTGTTTTTCAACAGGCATTTGGGATTTAATAACTTTGTATTAGGATGAATGTCATATGCCCACCATACCCATATCTTTCCCCAACATTCTATTTAAGCAGAATGTAAACTAGGGGGGTTTGCTTGTTTGTTAATTTGGGAAAAAAGCATTATTTTTCTGCTGGTATTAGTGGTAGATTAATAGTAGGAGTCAAAGAGGGAAAAATAAATGATTTACATGAAACCTCTTGCTAAGTGCTGGTACTAGAGACTTTATTCTAAGGGATTTATATTAATGGGATGTCATATGCAGTAAGGAATAAACCACATACTTAATGTGGGAAAAAGCACTGAAATAAAATAGAAGAAAGTTTAGATCAAGCTTGCAATTATTTTATTTCTGACTAGCTAAGTTTGTAAAGTGCTTGAGGGAAACGAGATTGGATCATATGGATTTAGACTAGCTACAGTTAAATGCCTACAAATGAGCCTTTTCAGTTTCAGCAACTTTTAAATGTTTATTTTATATTTAATTGTCATATGTATACATATGCATACATGTATGGACAGATGCATGAATCAAAACAGAAAATACAGAGAGGAAGAAAAATAGGCCAGTTTACTTAAATGATATAAACTAAATTCCATTGAAAAAGGAGCAAAAATCAGTCTTTTTGCCGTACCTCATCAGTTTTGTTTTGTTTTGTTTGTTTGTTTTTCCCTTTGAAACATATCCTAACATAATTGGGTTATATGGGCTTATTTTCCCAAAGAAACTGTAGCTAAATATCTCAGTGAAACTAATTGAGTGGCAAAAAAACTTTTAGTTAATAACGTCTCCCATGTCTCTAGAATATTTAAATTTCTAGATGTGGTTATAAAACTATGGTCCACAAGCTGGTTAAAGACCAGAATCTCTGATGTAGTTTCAGATGAGCCCTTTATGCAGTGAAATATTCAGTTGCTTCATAACATAGCAAAATAGTTGCTACAAAACGTAGACATCAGAGACAAAAAAATACCTTTGAGTTATCTATTCTATCTCATTGTGAGAGCAAGATAATTATTTTTTCAGCTGATAGTTACAAGGTTTTATCCAAATCTAATTTTGAGTGTTCACCATTGTTAGGATGCAAGGTGTCTCTCTTGGAAAAATATTCCATGGCCTGAAATATCTTCCTTCTGGAAAATTTTGCTGATTCATTGACATCCACAGATCTCTCTCTCCCTTTCTTGTGTGCAGTCTCCTTACACTTATGTTTATCTTTATATTTATACAGAAGTTTTAAGATAAGAGTTTCAAAAGAGAAGAGCTAAAAATTATATAGGGTTTGCAAAAATTCCTGGAACTCAAGATTCCTATTTTAGCAGTTCAATGAATTCAACTTGACAAAAGGCAGCTTATTCAAAGTTTATAAGATAGAAAGAAAAGTGATGACTAGTGAGATCTGTTAACGAGCAAGAACATAAATAAGACAAAAGCTAGATGTATAGGTTGGAGAAAATGTATTTTGAAGCACAGAAAACATTTTGTAATCAGATCTTTAACCAATGGAATAGCAAAATGTGAATGGTGTGTTTACCATGATTTAGAGTCTCTAAATTTTTCTAGAAAACTTGCTCAAAATTAGCCAAAAGCTACTGTCTTGCTGTTGTGCTAACATGTCATAAAATATTTTTGTCTGCTGCAATCACATTTGTCGACTTATGAGCTTTTTTGTGCAGGTGGCTGGATACGATGGTTCTGGTCATCCATTCTGACCTTAAAATGTATAGACGTTATTTTTTTTTCTAGCAACACATTTTTATACCACTTGCAATAATCTGTGTTAGTTCTTGCTCTTATTCATTCCTAAATCATATTCAGGAATATATATCATAAAATGTGTTTAATAAAATATCTTAAAACCTGTATTATATAATATATTATGTCATAAATACATTTATCATATCATAAATATAATAATTATATAATCATTGTATAATATAAACATGCATTATATCATAAAATGTATTAAATATCACGTACCCATTTTTTTCTCAGAATTTGACTCCTACAGTCACACTTTTATTTTTCACTGCAGCTATTCATCATTTTATATAAAGTATCTATATAAAGTTTGTATAAAGTATCTATATATATAAAATTATACAATACTGTTCACGCTTGTCTGTGAAGATACTTTTTCAATGTATTGTCCGTACACCTTCGTAATTTTCTTATTTGCTCTCCATAGATTTTTTTCCTATCAGTTACTTGTGGCTGGAATAGTGATATGAGGCTAGACAGACCTGGCCCTTGCAAATTCTTGTAATGGCAAAGCACAAAACTGGAAGATGTGTGATGCTCCTTTTAGACTGTGCTAATCAGATCTCAGTAAAAATTGAAATGGAGCCCATCCAGTACCGCAAGATCCTTCTGATGCTTTTGCGTGTAGAGTACTATGTCTGTACTATTTATTGTCGCTACTCTGTCACTCTAAATATACACAACGGCTGCAGAGCTCTTCAAGCTGTGCCTGACTCCAGAACAAATTTGGCCAAACTTGTATTCTGTCTTAAACTATGAATCTCTTTAATATCATTAGGATCTGGGGTAGATGGATTCGTTTTTGTTTGTTTTGTTATTATTATACTTTGTTCTTTGAATTTATTTGTCTTTTTAAAATTGGCTTTGATTTTTAATCACAACATCCAGTGATATGCTTTTTCTCTTTTTTACAAGTGTTCT
The DNA here is from genome assembly GCA_013399115.1 of Anseranas semipalmata. NCBI lineage: Eukaryota > Metazoa > Chordata > Aves > Anseriformes > Anseranatidae > Anseranas > Anseranas semipalmata. The sequence continues at coordinate 136,805 of VXAA01005682.1, read as the reverse complement.
AATCCCTGGTATTCGATATCTTATTTACCTTCTTATTCTATAATCACTATTTTCTGGATCGGGGCACAGTGTAACATCATGGTAACAACACATTCAGTGATTATAGAAAATAACAAAGCAAAATGGAACTAAGGCCGATTTATAATTCACTCTTGATTTTGTATGTTGATTCATATACTTTTTTTACAGTTCTCCAAATATTTTTCAGTCCATGTGATGGGCAGTATAACTGGAACCAGTAAAGACCAATAAAGACCTTCTAAAATGACACAATATAAAAATGAATGGTTTTGAAGAAAGGGCTTAGAGAACCTTTCACTCCTTAACACAAACATAAAACTATTTTAGAAACCCAAACTTCATACATGTGAAGACAAATTCATTCAAACGTTTTTCCAACATTTGACTCATAGAAAGGTACATTGACAGCATTTTACACTGGAAGTGTAAAAATTTCATATCTTTAGTGAAAGACCATATATATACATATTTATGTACTTGAAAAGGCAAAGTTTCTAGTTTGGTTTGGGTCAAAACTATACATTCAAATAAAATCAATGATCAAATTTAAATTATCACATATCCAAACTCATGTGAATATTGTGTCCATTTGTAAAATTTTCATCTGCACTGAAATCTCTTCTTAATATTCTGCTAGTCAATTCCCTGATGCTACCCTAGAATTTCAATGTGTCAAGGAACGATTTCTAACACAGTAAGTACAATGAATTTTTGAAATATGCAATTTTACTCTTTTGTTTATGTAAAGAAAAGTGTGAATTGTGGCTTGAGTAATTACATGTGCCCTATCTTTATTTCCCTTGGCTAATTCCCTTAATTCCCCTTTCCTGATTCCCTTAATTTAATATATGAGGTGAAACACTGTAAAAAGAACCCAAACATGCATCCACAGAAATAGGATGTTTTAAATTTATACAATATGTTGCATTCTATTTTGGGACTTTATAAGATTGCATCCTTGATCATATTGTCTCGTCTGTTAGGTATAATACTCAATATATACAGTATCTGTGCATTCCGTTCTATTTTTAGTCCAGTCTGGAGGTTTCAGAGATATTCAGAACACAGACCTTTTTATTTACCACACTGCCATCATTATTTGTTTTCTTCTTTGATGCTTTCTACTTTTCCAGTTGTCCCTTCTGTCCTCATTAAGGTTGCTTGGCTTGGAAATTCAATACAAAGTAAACTATAAAAACATCATACCATCTTGCGTTTAATGTGAAAGAGCATTAGACCTGCTCTTGCTTACAGAGTAGTTTCACAGATCTTGTTTTGGGCCTCCTGAAATGTGGATTCCCAGCAACATCCTCAGACACATGGTTTTGCTTTTTCTTTAGAAATCTGAAAGTGTAAAAGTTTGTTTCCACTGTGTTCTTTTGGAATAAGGGTTTCATGCAGTCTGTGACGCATGCCAATATTTTATTTTTAATTCTCTGTAGACTGTTGTGTAAATTTATTCAGAAGGAGCAGGTAAAAGATGCAAACTGCTATCCAGTATTTCTGCTTCTTTCCAATACTGTCAGTGTTCTTTGAGAACAACCCAAAATACAAAGGAGTAGGTGCGTTTAATGTAGCCTTATCCAGAAATTCATTTGAACTGTTTGAAGTGTTTAGGAAGCTGACACACAGTAAGTGCGCAGCCTTTTTCAGGCCTCTCAGAAAACATTGATTAATTATACTTTGTAGGACAAGGAGTGTGTCAATTAGACACAAGAATGTTGACAGCACTATAAAATCGACTGTCATGTGGACATGTTCTACGTGCAGTATACTCAGTGGTGTCAATACCAATGCCTTATTCCTTCCAGTGAAAATGAGCTTGAAAGTTACAGGCTTTATGTAGATATAATCACAGAATCTCCTCTTTCCCTCGTCTCTACCTGGAAGTCATACAGATGTTAACTGACAGAAGGGAATTCTGCAACATTAGTCATGAGAGACTTCTCCAGGAGAAAACAGACAAATACCAGTAAACTCTGTTGCAGCTCCAAGAATGAGTGCCGTCACTTGAAGGCAGCATCTGCTTGCCATATCAGTGACTAAAATCACACCTCCATTTTTTAATAATTAATGTCATTTCTGCAGGCTCTAGTATAAACTCATCATCAGAACAGCTCCATCCTAAGCAGATGATTGTCATCCATATTAACTGGGGAATTTTCAGTGATACAAGATTTTCTAAAGCTTAAATGAGAGATGTCAAAACATCCAGTCCAAAGAAAACTAATGAATATCATCACAATATAGCTTGCTGAGCTAATCACTTTAGAGAAAACTTATATTGACTTAAGAAGCTTATCTGATTCCTGCTTGTGTAGGAAAGAGTAATGATAGTTTGGTACCAAGGGCAATGTAGTCTAAATTATGGAGGGTATCTTTGAATCATAGTCTTTATTTTCCTAATAGTAATGACAGTAGGGTTCCCTTATTCTGCTCGTTGAGGTGTAAAATGGCATAACAATCCAAATGATATTCCGATTCTTATCTTCCTTTCTTCCTCTCAGAAAAATCAGTTATGGAAATGAAATATAAGACCTGCTGAACTGACTCGGCTAATAGACATTTTTCCTAACAGATTATTTCATTTCAAAATGAAGCACTTATATTTCATTGAGGAAAAGAATATATGTTGCAAAATGCAATAGCAAAATGTTGCCTATTGCAGTTTCAGCACTAAGGAATATGTAGGCTTCTTCTGTTATTACCAAACCTTTCCAAACAACAATGAAAACCCATTTTCACAAGTACCATCATTATTAGTATTAGCTAGAACCTAGATATATTAAACTTCAGCTTTACTGTGCGTACTTATTATTTCTTACAGAATTCTGGAGATTGGACAAAAGCATTTGTCTTAAAACAAGGGCTGAAATAGTTCATTCTTATAGATTAAAGAGCTGTATTTTTCAGTACATTGGCTTTGTGTTGCTGTTTGTTTTGATTGGGTATGACAATGAGTGAAATACTAAGGGGATCAAAACCGCTACCTGCCTTTCTAATATCTAAAAGCATATAAATATTTTGACACTAGGAGTTGAGATTTTAAAATGCTAAGCACTACAGCAAAATGGATTAGCCTTTAGTAAGGAGAGCTTCAAATTGCCAGTGCCAGGGGGTTAATGGAAATCAGTGTGTCATATTTCCTGATTTACCCTTTCACTATCTTGTCCAAAACACCTGGGTAATATGTTACTCATAAATTATAATTCAATAAGCATACTTTGAGTTTCAGCCCTTACTCTTTTCAAAAGTTTCAAATAAATTGTATTGCAATGCTGGCTGTGTGGAAAAGTACTCTGCTTTGGTTTGTATTAGAAAAATATCTTATGGGCAGAATGTACATAGGATAGAATAGATCAGCGTTTTTGATCTAGTACTCAGCCCCTGAGCACCTGAAGATCTGGAGATACTTTAACATTTTCACAGTGTGCTCATGGGAACAGATGTATTAATTTTAAATGAGTTTGTTATCGATATCCATCACAGTTTGCTGGGAACACAGAAATATTTTGTCTGAAATTGTAAGTTTGAAAAAATATATTAAGGTTTATTATTTTCATCAACACTTTGAGTTTGCAGTAACATATGTGGCATAATTCTTAGGTGATGTATACCTGACTTCAATCGCACTGTCTCTTCCTAACGCTCTCTAACTGCATCCTTCAGCACTGACAGTAGATGAGCCATGGCAGATGCCTAGCTTGCAGTGGCTTTATCTTACCCCTTGTCAGCTTTGCAGCTGGTGGCAAATTCCGTGCTCCCATGGCTGACCCACTACAGGTACCTCATCCAGGTCATTACAAAGCAGCTGAAGCAGGTAGTGTGAATACACCTCTAACCTTGCTGCCTCAAAATCTCTGTCATTTCTGAATATCTGTTGTGTGGTTGTGTAATGTATTTCATTGTGCTCTAGTATTAAGAAATTTGTTAGCTTGAATTTAGGGTATATGCGTTCTTCTTAATGGACCAATTACAAATAGTACAAAGCTATCATTTGTGGCCTTGCAAAACTGGGATATGATGAGATAGAATTAAGGTATTAGAAAGTCTACGTCTTCAGAGTTGTTTACTATTTACTTCTGTCCCTTGGGTAATGGTATACCCATTTGAAAGAGAAGAACATATGACTGTGGTAGATTGCCCTTCACACAGCAAGTCTTTGTCAGGGAGAGGATTGTGTCCCCCTGTTTCTATATCCAATCCTGATATACACCAGTGTGCCAAATGCTAAGGACTCTTAAGGGCCCAATAATTATTAAAGGAGAATCAGATTCTGTTATGTGTCAGCTGATCATCCTACTCCCCCCTCCTCTTCCCAGGAGACTGGAACAGGTGCTGCTCTTTATGCTTCCCTCCCTGTTTACCCATGCCCCACTCTGACACTCAGTAGGTGGCATATTCTTTCCAGATCATATGCCAAACTAAGAGCAAGGGATTGCTTTGACCCATATGTTACTAGGACAGGAATCCCAGGGACACACTTGCCAGAGAAACAGATGATGTTGCTGCCTCCAAGTGTTCTTGTATGCTGTTGAGCAATTACTATGCGTGAAATAACTTGCCATTCCCATCTTGACATACTTTGTTACTCAAATTCTTTAATATAAGGTTTTTAGCTGGCTATTTAGTGTTAATATATAGTAAACAATTTATATATAGTATTTCTTACTGCTCTTTCACTTTGTTGTCTTCTGATAGATTTTTAAAAGTCAATAAATTTCACTCTTTTTTACTTTCTGATTTCCTTTCCATTCTGCTCCTTTCTGGAATGAATGTCAGGATATTTTTTTTCCATGTTGACTTTCTACCCTTTCTAAATTTCCTCTGCAGCTCTTCCAAGAAAAAATCAAACTATTTTCTTGATGACAAATTCACTATGTCTGTTCTTCATCTTCAAAGAGCTTTGCAGTATTGAATGTACCTCTCAAAATATACACCAAACAAAGAGGCTTTTAAAAAGCGAATAGTAGACATAAAGAATGCTGACAGTCTCAATCCCAATTAAATTAATGGGATTTTGGTCATCAATTTTCTATAGGAACAGTATTCTGCACTGGAAAACAAAAAGTTCTGATCCAATACCCATCAATGGAAGAACCTGCGTTGATTGTGTTCAAAATGAAACAGCAGTTCAAGGTTTCAGCTGCTGCTCACAAAAAATGCCTAAATCCAAAGGTTTGTTTTACCATGAAATTTTTGTTTCAAAATGTACTTTATTTTTGTATTTTATTTTCCTACAGATGCTATCTCGATTATTTTTTTTTTCTGTTTTTTTCATTATTAGTGTATCATATAATGTATCAAGCAACATCACATTATTAATGTACTCTAACAACAGATATGCTATTATATTAGTTCTTGAACAGTGCTATTTTACATTCTATCTACTCTCCTGCTGTAATGCTTCCTCTTGTACATATCAGTTTGAAAGCTCTGCAGCTCAGTTATGCATGAAGATTGCTGACCTAATAGAAAAGGGTAAAATCAGGGAACACAGGTTGAAAGGAAAGCTGGAATGCCCTAAGTACCAGTGCCTCTAACCTCCCCCAGCCTTTAATATTTAATATTTAGTAATTTGAAAGTTACATCGTATGATGGCTCTAGTTAGCTTATTAAATTTAAATGTCTTATCATGACTGGACATTAATCTTTTCTCAGTGTCCTTCAGCAAACCTTTCATTTTGTGCGCAAATTTTGTGACTGTGCTCTAAGTTTCCACTGTTAGGTGTAGAATAAGAATCTCCTTTTCAAAAAGCTTTCGCATATCAATTCTTCTGATTGACTTTAGAGATAGACCTTTTATAGTGATATAGAAAGCGGGAACACTTTACCTCACTGACAAGGAAGGCTCGGTATATTTGGTGAAGGTACATAACTGCAGCAGGCACTCAACCTCTGTGATGATCCAGATACCAGTACGTGCTGTAAATACCTAAAGATATTAAAAAGAACTAGACTGGATTTTGCATTTGTTTTGTTTTGGTTTTAGTATTGACCTAATTGCTCTGTCATTTAATTCATAGGAAGGAAATTCTGTCTCAGTCTTTATTCTTTGTATCACATTTATAGTTATGATACTGAAAGCTCTATCAGATACTGTGTAAAATCTTTTTGTAGTGTTTCATATTTATTAAAACAGAGTAGTTGTTTTTCTCAGCTATCTTAGGCTTTTTGTAGAGCAATCCATTCAAGTAGTTCTGTTTTGTATTTATTTTAACTTCTTTTATTTTTTTTTTCTTTTCTTTCATCTTTTTCTGCCTCTGGAACATTTCATTACATAAAATTTAAAATGCACACTATGTTTACTGTACAGTACACATCAGCTTTTATTGGGTTTCTTATACAATATTTTCTTTGATGCTACATAGGAAATTCTCATTTATTTTTTAAAGCACTTTTAAAGATTTTCTGCCTCTTGCCTTATGGGATTTTTAAATACATTTTAAATAAAAATAACAGATCTCACATTTCACCTCTTTTCCCTGCAAATTCTGACCAGCCTGAGGATATCTTAAAAAAAAATAGTGAATAGATTGAATCTATGATTGAGAAGTCTTCACTCTTATCCTGTGGAGACGCATAAAACTCTACCAGATCACTCTGATCTTTTTCTGAAGTATTGGAGAAAAGTCTTTTTTTTTTTTTTTCTTTGTAATACAATTTCTGACCTTACAGAGATACACATAATTCAGTACAAGGAGCTAAGAGTTGGTGACCGCAGCTTGGTTTAGAGATTCTAAAAAACAAAATATATACCAAGATATCTTTTTGAACTTCGGTCTTAAAAAAAGAAAGTATGTGTTGCTTGTAATACTTAAAAATGTTTGTTTCCTTTCTTTTTGACAAACTGTGCTCCCACATTCATAAAGAGTAGGAATAAGTTGCTGACTAGATGGAAACTATCCAAGTCCTTAAGTCTTGGTGTACCTGTGGACAAGCACCACGGCTACCGTCCCTGCAGGTGGCACAGGGCTCTGTCCTCTTTATCATCTTCCTTACATACTTGGTAGTGTTCAGGGAGAAAACTAATATTGAAGGAAGTCACATTTCATGTAGACATTTCTCACAGCCTAGGACTAGTATATACTACTTATCCAGTTAGCTTAGGTCCTATCAGAACTGCTATCTTCGATATCTGAGGAAAGACACTTCCTTAGTACCACAGACACCTGAGGCCTGATTCAATGTTCAGCAACAGTGAACCCTAGGGGTGACATAAATGACAGCGAGACAGACCAGCTGGCTAAGGATAAGATGAATATTTTTTTAAGCAAAAGCTGTTATTTTCCTGAAATCACATGAGACCAGGGTCAGTGTTTAAAGCAAAGCATAGCAGATATTGTGAATAAAGTAAAACCGAAATAGAAATGGAATTATGGAAAGTTTTTCATTGTGCTCATCATAGAGAAAATGATGAATTATGTAAAATGCATAGTTTTATTTAATTATCTGTGATGATGATGCAAATGGTCCATGCTGACCACAGTATTTAGGCTTCCATCTTGTAGGCAGAAATTCAGAAAATGTGATGTACATTATAACCCTATGGAAATTAAAATTATTCAGGAAAGTAATCACAGACCACAACATTACTTATAGATAGTCTGTATTTGACCCTAATAAAAGAAAATTACACATTATAGGCAGAAAAAAATTTGCTTTAAATTTGAGGTCAAAGATCAGCATGATGTCCTAGTTTTAAATGGAGGGGTTGGGAAAGTGCTATCATAAAAATTTTGAGGGTTTGAATTAGAGACAAATGGAAAGAGCAGTTTAGGATATTTACCAAAACTCCTAAATTGCACTCACCAGTAACAAACATTTCCAGGACTTAGTGTCTGACTTCAACACTTCGGAGCAGCACTGGGACTGCAGCTATAGTAATGAAGTACAAATGAAAGTTCCAAATAAGGAGTTTTCACAGGAGGTAAGGTGTGTAGCATCTGTTGAGAGGCACAATGGCAATAAGGTTTTTTAAGCATTTGTATTCCATATAACACCAAATGTTGAAGAGATTAAATGGAAGAATCCTCTTTACACACATGTAGCAGCTGTTCACTAGCAACATTATTGTGGCTGTTAAGTCTTTTTTTTCTTATAAACACAAAGGTGTTCTGCTCCAGTCACTGATATATCAAATACAAGGTACCTCGTCTAGGAAAGCGTGTACCTACATGTTTACCTTTCAAAATGCACAGTTTTATTGTACAGAATCAAGGCCTCACTGCACATTTATTCATAACTTCCCTGAAATCATGCAGAACTGGCACCTTGATTTGGTAAAAATTTATACAAGTCAAGGCTCCAGAGCTTCCAGGCATGAGTGTATGGTTTTAAGGTTAAGTTTGCATCACTCCCAAGGTTCACATGAAAAATCATTCTACTGCCACTGGCAAGTGCAAGTTATCAATCATTCTACTTCATGTGAGGGTATAGGAGTAGGCATGTGTGTGAAAGCTTGTACAATCATTCTGTTCTCAACACCCCTTGTACAAGTATAGCTGGAGTACTGTGTCTGGTTTTGGTGCTTTTTTCTGCAAGGCATGGGCCATTTAGGTAAGAGACAAAATAACGATCAGAGGTCTCAGAAAACTGTGTGTGAGGAAACATGAGAAGAAATGTGATTGTTCATTTTGGAGAAAGTGTCAGGAAGGCATCATAGCTAATTTCAAAATGTAGCTGCAGAACAAATGAAAGTGAAAAAAATGGTTTCCATATGCTGGAGCGTTGGACATGTAGTAGTCTTAATTTGACAAAAACAAAATGTAGGTTATATACTAAGAAATAGTAAATACTAATTTATTTAATTTAAATAAATTTAAATAGTTTAAATATTTGAACACTAAAATACTAAATACTAAAAAAAAATTAAATACTACAATAGATTGATTGAGAAGGTTGTGGAATCTTCTGCAATTAAGGTTTTAAAGGGCACACTGGATAGATGTCCCTCAAGAATATGCTATGTACAATTCTTGGGGGAAGAGAATATATATAATTCTGCTCCCGCAGATGACATATAGGTATGAGGCAGAGCTCAAGCTGAAAAGCTGTGTGGGTTTATGCCTGCCCAAATTTCAGCTGATTCACCTTTGGTGGCTGGACTATTAGCTAAGTGATGCTGCAGTAATACTTGGAGAAGGAGAGGGAATGCAGAGACTGTGGTGAACGTAAGGGGCAGGCAGAGGCTGGCAGTGTGGCACAACAGTTGAGGTAGGCTTAGCCTAAGAAGAGAAAGCAGTGGCAGTGATTTCTGGCTACAACAAGTGAGGAGCTATTGGACAAGGTTGTCTCTTGAGGTCACATCTAATTCTATGATGCCTGAACACCTTCCATTAAAAAAAGGAAAACTGTGGGAAATTCAATTGGGACTGTACTAGTAAAACATTAATATCGTGTTTCCTTTGATTCAACATTGTCAAAAATGCAGCTTTATAAATACTGCTATTTCTGACATGTTTATTTCAATTAAATATATTAAAAGTGCAAAAAAAGGCTGTTAAGCCTGAAAAATTGCATTTGAAATTTATTCAGATTTCTAGGGTTTTTTTTTTTTTTTTTTTGTTTGTTTTGTCACATGTTCTCAGAAATGCAAATACCAAGAAGTAGCCCAGGTAAATTCTACTAAGAAGTAGGACTTCTGGCAAAAATATGGGTTGGCTTCATTTTTAAATCTAAGCTGTTGATCCCTACAGATATGTTCACGAGTACTAATAACAAGGGCAAGACACATTAAGTAGGTTGTTAGAGCAGTTTGCCAAAGTAATTTTGCTTTAGTCTGGCCCAAAGCCAAACAGAAATTTATTAAATAGATTAAATGGTAAAGCTAACGGTAGTATTTCAGACCTCAGTCCTGCGTGAGAAAGGTTCCACAGAAAGTTGGAAAGTTCATCTGTAGATGGTGACTACTTAAATATGCAGTATGCCTGTAGGCAACCTTTGGTATAATTATAATTAAGATATATGGCAGAAAACGTACGTTCACTCTTTCAGCAATAATTGGATTAATATTCAGTTGACATTTTTCAGTAAGTGGTATTGGTCAGTGTCAAAGAGTAAGCAGCAGATGGACCTCATCAAAAATAATAATAGATGATCTGCCGAAAGGTTATGAGATCATATAAGCTCCTCAAATTTTGATTTTTCTTCTCCAAAATTTTTAGGGCTGTTTCCTCATTTCTCCTTTCTCAACATTTCTTTTGTCAGGCACAACAGATACTCCTTTTTCTTCTTTTGTTCCTGTTCTGCTCTCCATCATTGTCAGGTGAAGCTATTTGATAAAAGGTATTGTTCGCTTTGCAGCTACTTCCTTGTCCATTGAAAGTTGCCACGAGCAAGTCCTGCTCCCTGTTGCTGTGGGTCTTTTTTGGGAATGATGCATCTTGTCAGTTATTCCCAGGAGCATCCCTGGAAGTAACTCTTCTTCACTTCCAGATTTGCTTGGACTTACCTTTGGAAGTCCATACTCCCAAACAGAGGACTGGAGTCCCTGTTGGCCTCATAGCATCTTCCCCGTTGTCTTTTCCCATTTGTGGTACTGGGTGCTACTCTTCTGGCAGTGCTGGAAATCCTGTCAGGTTTCACTTTTCTGCAATCCAGAAAATTAAGCTTGATACTCTCTGCAGTTTCAGGTCCCAAATCTCATCCTGCCAGCTATTATTTTTCATATTTTTTGGATTTCTTTTGCTCTCTTTTGCTTTCTCCTTGCATCTTTCACAGAATCACAGAATGAGCGGGGTTGGAAGGGACCTCTGAAGATCATCTAGTCCAACCCCCCTGCCAAGCAGGACCACCTAGAGCACGTTGATTCTTTCTTTATTGGAGCAGGCTTTTTCTGGCATCTTCCTTCCTTTTCTTGTGTCCTGTTAATATTCTGATTTTCCCAGTGATTCTGGGACTGTATGGATCTTCAAACTGTATGCCTGATCCTAACAAAGAGAGGGAGAAAATGGAAGTGGTGAAAGGAAAATCTGACAGATTGAAGAGATCTTAGTACCAGGATATTAGAAAATACAGAGAACCAGTGAAAAATATTGAGACCATATTGAGTCGTACTAAATATATATTATATATGATATATATATAGCAATACTAATATATTGAGTCATACTAAAAATATGACTGAGTGATGACATTTGTCAGAAATTTCTCTTGGAGCCAAGTCAGCTACTACTGAAGTTGATTTTGCTCCAGTGGAAACTGGGATAGACCACTTTCAACCGTATCATGGAAAAGTCATTAGAGATTTGATGGAAAACCACATCATTGGAATTCTTTTAGCAGTGCTAATAATGGATTTAGTCCCATCTCCATTAGCAATTAAGCCATTTTCAGCTTGAGCTGAGTAGGATAAGCAGATGCCATAGCTGATGCAACAGTGAGAAATTTTCAGGTATTGACATACTGCTGTGGAACACCCAAAAACTCAGAATAATTATCAACCAAGTTCAAGATATTTCCATCTATGTTAAGACCTACCCTATTGTAATCTACTACTGACCTTAGTGTACCTTTTCTGTAGCCAAATATAAAAAAGTAGAATATTCTCTCTGAATGATTCCAACAGCAGTCTGTTAAAGAAAGGTTTACACTTAGTTCAGTGTTTAGATTTCATATATATTTAAAAAAAAAAAAATCACATTCCTATTAAAACATATTCTAATTTAGGCTACTGAGAACCATAATTTAAAACCTCCCTAAAATTAAATGAAGTATTTAATCCCACACCACAAATAACGTGTTATGTTCTGCTACTTCCTTGTATTATTTTATTCTGGCTGTTTTTATTTTTTTTTTTTGGTAGTGCTTTGCATTTATTTAGCAGTGATAGCAAAGAAATTTGTCTAAACCAATGTCACTATTATTATCGTAGTTGTTGCCAATGCTTGCATTTGGAAAAGCTTTATCTTGTGTCTCATTTACATATGTGTAATGATATATCATCAAGTGTCAGTGATATATGGATATACACCTGTGTTGTCTGCTGACAAATGCCTTGCACTTAAGATATTTCTTCTCTCTTATAAAGGGGCTGATTTCAAAAACTATAAAAAGCCCATAAACATTCTCACAGAAGTATCTCTGAGAGGCTGCTTTATTTTTATGTTCTGTCTCACATGAGGCAGAAACTTAGGTTTCCTTTTCTCTGTTCTGTTTGCATTGTGATCTGTCATTGATATTATGCTATGAATTAGGATGCCTGCTATATAACATGAGCCACCATGCGGTATGTAAATAAAAGAAGTAAAATGCAAGTTTGCAGTTCATGGAGCAGTTTCTTTGAAACAGAGACTTGCTGTTAATTCACAAAGGCAGTGAATTCTGAAAGTAAATTTTGCGCTAAAGTATATGGAGAAAATATGGGAAATTTGGAGATGTTACAAATGCAGACAATTTGCGTCATGGATAGTACATTAAGTATAATAAGAAGATCACTAATTATTTAAATGATGGGAGAGACTTTGATCCATACAAAAAAAGAAAAATTAAAAGAGTAAAACCCTCAGCTACTGTGAAATGTCTTATCTTTACTGATGTTGTTTGAAAGGGTGCCCTTTGTATAACGTTGAGAAACTATTTCAGAGAGGTTTTAGTTTCATTCTTAGTGAAGAAGTCTTAAGACTTCATTTCGCCATTGCGTATGTGCTATTGGACCGATGCTAGAATTATAAGCATTCAGGGAGTGCATCTCATACACGATGTATAACAAGAATTCCTGTACCACAGGCAAGTGGGTTTTTAAGGGGGGAACAGTCACCATGATGACTCTATAAATTTCATGGCAGTCCTGGTCTTTTTTTCCAGGATAAACTAAGAGTTTTTATCCAGACATACTGCCATGTCTAGTAGGGGAGCAGTGATGAATAATAGCAAGTGAGGCATTCGGGGACTTCTCCTCTCACTGATGGTTGTACAAGATAGCTCCACAAAGTTTTGCCCCAGATTAGAATAGAAGGTGCAACGATTGCTCTGTCAGCAAAAAAAAAATATTCTTGGTTACCTGGCAATTAATTTGGCTCAGATAATATCATAGCAGTAATTTAGATGGAGCTTGATGCAGATCAAGATGAAGAGAGGTTCAGCAAGCTTTAAGTCCTTAGATTCTTGGTCTGGGAGAAAGAGACTTGTCACTTAGAGGGTGTATGCATGCCTTTATGTAATAAATTGTGTACCTATAGTGCTTATGGACAAGTGTTAACAGATAGGTGAGGAATTTCCAGGGATATATGTATGTGAACTTAATTTGACAGGAAATTAAATAAATGCAGATGTTAACCAGCAATGGCTTTTGGAAACAATAACAGTGTTTTTGATTCCCTAAATATAGCATTGCTGTTGTGGAAATACAGAGGAATTGGCAAGGTTGATTGGTTCAGAGATTGAACAGAAAGTTTCTATTGGAAATGTGAATCTTTGGATCAGCTGTCTGGATGGCCAGACTGCGAAGTCATAAATTTTAGTTACTCTTGTACCTCTCGAGGTTGTAGAAGACCTAATCCCTATTTCTTTATGCACCAAAAAGCCTAATGACTTTCATATAAGTGTGTGTGCAGAGAGTGCACAATCAGGCCCCAAATGATTATACGCTGTTGAATCTCGGTACTGTTTTCTGTGCTATGAATTGACTGGTGATTTAATTTAACCTGAAAACATCATTCTGTGTCTGAATTGGTTAGCTCTGCATTTTTCTGGACCTCTACATAGAAATGTGTTCTCTCTCTTTCTGTCAGTTCAAATAACGCAAGGTTTGTCAAGGTTTCTTTGGGATGCCATTTCTAGAGGACCAAGTTATTAAGTGGTGCTAGGAAAAGGAGGTGAGGAATATTTGAGTAACCATAAAACTGTGTCCTAAATTCTGGTCTTCTAACCATTGTTTATGTGAATATTTTAAGATTTCAAGCCAGCAAAATATTTAAAAAGGAAGCCTTTCCTGCGTTTATATTTTTTACATGAGTGCTTTCATACTTGTGCTATAACCCTTCTTCCTTGGATCACATTTTTGTGGCACTTTCTGTCATGCACAGAGAAATCCTGCACAGTTTATAAGAACAAAGCAGATATTTTCAGATAAAGCACATAACAGAGAGCTGGAATTAGTGAACCACTATGCTAAGCATCACTACCACTTTTAAGGGTCTGGTGCTTGTTTGCTGGCCAGATCATCTGTCAGGCGAGGAAGGGTTGATATCTACCGCTCGCTGAATTATCTTTGTCGAGTTGCCATCTGCAGTTCCCTGTTTTATTCTTTAGGATTTTATGGATTTTCATTTCACTGTTTTACATCTTGAGCCCTTGGGCTTGTCACAAGGCCTGGAGTGGCAGGGCCCACGCAGGGTGGCAGGGCAGGGCATCAGGGACCTTCCTGGTTTGGGGTCAGGATCACTGGGGCCCACAGGCTTTCCTATGACCCAGCAGGAGATGTAATTGTGGCCAGAGCCAAGCACCACAGCCTCTGATGAAAGCAGTTCCCCTGAGCAGAAGGGTTGGCCATGGTGGGGGCCTCCCCACTGTCCCCGAAGTCAAGGACAGCCCTTGGCGTTTCTGCCCAGCCTGGGGGAAATGCCCAAGTATATCCTAAACACCTTCCAGCCTCCCTTCCCCTGGAAGCTGGGACTTGGTGAGAGGAGATAGCTGCATGCAGAGTCTTGTCCTGACCCAGAGGGTGGGCACATGTGGGGCTGGATATTTGCGGGCGTGCTTGACACCCACGTGATAGCTGTCATGCTCTGCCAGCCCCTGTCCAAACGCACTCATTGATCCAATGCACAAGCTCACAGGTATCCACATGATACAGCTGTGGAGACAGTTTTTTTTTTTTTCTTTTCTTTTGTACATCCAACAATGTAAAAGTGGCTTTCTATGTTAATGTACAGCAGTTGCTGTTTTCAATCTCTCTTCACCCCCATATTTGTATGCCAACATATTTAGAATTTGTTATTTATCCTTTATCATTTTTTTTACCTTTCTTTCCCTTTCTTACTTTAGGCAAAGCTAAGTAGCATTCTCTGTTACTGAGGTTGCCAGACATTCTCCTTGATACGTTTTCTTTTTTTTCATTTACTTATAACTCCAGCAGACTCTAGCTGTTCATGATGATTTTTTCCTTGCCAATTTATGCCTCCAGTTGAATGTTTGCATCATAATGTTTCAAACATTTCTGAGAATGTTGCTAGGGGAAAAATAGGTTGTTTTGTCCATATGATTCAGAAGCTTTTCTTTGAAATACTCAAATGCCTTTTATTTGGAGGAGCAGGAAGAGTTGGGGAAGAAGCCTGCTGGACCCTGTTTTGGACCAAGGGTTGAGGACAGAGACTCACATTTTGGAAAGTGGAGTCCTGGGAAGGTGCATTGGGCTGGCAGGAAAATGGCTAAGGAGTGTGTATGTGTGTCCTGGTCACAGGACAATGTGAAACTGGACCATGGAAAGAGAAGGGAAAAAATGTTACTGATCAGAATCAGGCCTGGAATAAGTAGGTTTGGGATTGCCTGAGTGAGTGTTCTGGGACAGGCAGCTGGGAGAATCAGGGTGTTTAGGCAAGGATACTGAGACAAGAACAGTGTGAGAAGTCCAGGGAGATTCATTAGCCATAGAAATGGGGCTGGGATCGCAGCAGCTGGGATTCAGCACTGTCTCGTGGGGTTTCTCTGCATGATCACGCAGTACTTTTATAGCACCCAGTGTTATTCATTGTGCAGAAGGGATATCTCCTTGGAAGTCCTCAGTTCTGTTCAGTAAAAGAGAGTCTTGTTTGCAGGATGCTAATCTCCCCACTTTATTTATGTATTTGTTTTGCATAATGTGGAAATAGTCATAAATATGACAAATTGTGTAGAATCTTACAATCCAAATTTTCTGCAGTACAAACAAGTTAATGTAACAAACAGTGAAAACAAACTATTCCTCCTAATGTCATCCAGAGCCTGAGGTAACATTAGAACTGGTGTTCAAAATGAAGGTGAGCTAGAAATCAATCTATTGCAATTGTAAGATTGCAATTAGACTTAATTATGAATGACAACAACAACACCAAGAGATTTTTTTTTTTTTTTTCTTTTCAAGATTCTCCCATGCTCCCTTTGCCTTCTCAGGGTTATTTTTCTCTTTGCTATTTTATTTATTTATTTATTTTGCCTACTGTTTACATACAGAGGCTGATTTAACCAGCTAAGGTTTCATCTTTTGTAACAGTACAGTGACCCATGACCAGAAGGGCAGCTAACAGCACTGACTTAAAGAACCTGACTCTGGCATCTGCCAGGTCTTGAAGAGGCTGATAAGGCTGTGTGATGTGTTTGGCTTTCTCCAGCAGTGAGCTTGCAAGTAGGAGGCTGCAGCTGCCACTGAAAACATTTTTTTTTTCCCTTTCCTTTCCTTCTAGGAATAACAGAATTTGATTCTTTTTTTTTTTTTCTTTTTCCCTTCCCAATAAAGAATAATATTTCTGTAAATTGATCAAAAGACACTTTTTAAATAAAAATTCTTTACAGTCAAAATAAGGGAATAAGAGATGCTATTAAAAAGAAAACCCTTAAAATATTTTAGATGTCAAATAAGTTCAATACTAGGTTTACACAATGATGTTTACATTGCTAAATAAGTAGGCTCAAGCCTCTGTTTTAATTACTTGAACATTATTCAACATTCCAATGCTGTACAGTCATATAGTCATTTTATATTGTTCACTTTTTAGGCCCATTTAGTCTTTCAAAATTAGAAGACACACTGCAGGAAAAGAAGGAATAGCAGTTCTTTTTTTATTCCCTTTGTTTTCATTCCCTTCTTTATCAATTGACACTTTCAATTAATCATGCGATTAAAACCAAACTTTTCGTTTACTCCACAGGCTTTGATTTCTGGATATTTGATTCAGTATCCCAAGGGCTGATCTACACAATGCTGAGCGTCTCCAGGGCAATTGAAAGTAAAGTGAACTGCAGTTTGAACATTTAAACATCCTATATAATATTACATTGCTTTGAAAAATCATATCCTAATTCACAGTTTGGATTCTGTTCTTCTGTGCTACATTTTCTCATTGGTAGGAATGAAGCTAATATCTCAGATTCATTTCTCTTCATAATGACTGATAACAATGACAATGTTTATTTTGACTCAACAGGATTTTTTTTTTTTTTTTCTGAAGAACAGATGGATCAGTGGGCTCAGTCTTTTTCTCAGAGGATGTGTCCGTATTTCAATAGCAATCACCAGCATCACCTTTCTTGACCATCCCAGAAGCCAAGTCACACACTAAATTGTCCCAGAACAGGTCTTTTGTATTTTCTGGATTTGTAGATCCCTAAGCATTTTCTAGTGGAAATGTCGATTTGTGGTCTGAATCAAAGCCTTGTGACAAAAGGAACTTTTTCTTCTTTGCTTACCCTTCATGGACTCATTAAAAATTGTTCAGTCTGGTAGAAGTCTCTGGGCCACAGGTTAAAAACAACTTCATTGACACTAAACTTTCTGTCTCAGCTCTCTGCAGACATGAAGTTTTCACTGCTGTAATCTGCATTGTACAGGTTCTAGAGATAAAAAGGAGATTTCTTTGTACAGCCCTTCCTCCTGGACATTAAATCTGCTTAAATATCTCCATCTTTCAACTGCATTTTCAGTAAGATGGATGACTTACGTTCATATAGTGCATCTGGTTGTCCCATTAGAAAGAGAAGCATGCAAAATGAGTGGTGGGAATTCTACACAGGATACAAAATCAACATGCATAAATATAGCTTGATTTATGTAGTGGAGCAGCATTCATTCAAATATGGTCCCCGATGACCATCCTGCTGACTACACGTATCAAAAGATGGACTGCTAGGAAGAGATACTAATACTGCATTAGCTGAAGTGGCAGTCCCATTTGGCCACCAACTGCAAACCTACCTGGAAGCCACATGTGTGTTTTAAATAATGCTAGAAGGGCAATAAAGAGAAATGAAAAAGATATCGGTGCTACGAATTTAAGAAAGGATTAAAAGGCTAGTGAAACAGCTCTATTTTGCAGTTTCATTTTAAATTATTCATTGTGCTGGACATGCAGAAAAATGACAAAGCACAGGGGATATGGTTTAATTAGCCTAAAACTTTATTAACTTAATTCGTCTGGGAGCTATCTGGCAGTAACTTGTGCAGTATAGGTTATCATGCCCTTTTCATTCTTTACAACCTGTTTAAAGGAGGTTTTTTTCAGCCTCATCCCCATTATCACGTACTGGTGCTGGCCCATTGCAATTGCAGGCAAGTTTATTTGCCCCTTAGTCCACACATTTTTTTTTTGTCAATATCCCTCACCACATTGTCTACTGCAACCTTCACAATTCAGTTCAGCCTCTTTCTTCTGCCCTGGGAAAAGGTATCGTCTAAAACGTGACAGCCTCTTCAGTGTTATGCTAACCCCTCACAAGGTCTCAGGCTCACAAGGTGCACAATACGCCGTGCATTGGACTTTCCTCAGGTGCCAGATTGTAGCAATGACTTAGAAAGTACCCCAGCCTCAGCTGGGATCATTCACCAGAATTTCTTACTTGTTGCCAGTACCTTGGTCACACTTCCACACATACCCTTACAGTAATTCCCAGGCCTCTGAGCAGGGTGCAGATGATACTGGCCATTCACTCTGCTCAGCTCTTATTCCTAATGGTGTGGAGAGTAAACTGTTTCATATATGCCATGTACACACTTGTTTCTCTGTTGTATACAGTGCAGCTTTGCCTCAGTTTTAAACCAAAATGCACAAGCAGGAATGTAGGACTGCCCAGAATTACAGTTAACCTTAAGGAACGAGATGCTCGTTTCCAGCCTCTTCCTGAAGAATTCCTGAATGCCCCAGCTAACACAAAGCCATTAGCAGGAACCTCTTGTAATATTCTGTTTACCTCCCGTGCTTTGTATTTGATATCTCAAGGTTGAAAGACCACCCCTGTGCTTTAAGTCTCTAAACTTCCACATGCCCAATCCTTGCCAAGATATTTACCTTTTCACTGCTGTAAGCAGCAGTGGCCACAAAGGCCACCTGGACCATGGCCGAGTGCAGAGAAAACACATTGTTATTCTGGCGTATCTAAACTAACCAGGGACAACAGATGTTCTGTAAAGAATACCAGGAAAAGTCTTTTGGCTCTACTAATTAACTGGCAATTTAAAGTGGCTCTGTTTTCCATTTTAACTCTGTTCATACTGATTTCTGATTGAGCCTTTGCTTCACTTGAGATTTTCTTTCTGAGCAAGTAATCTGGATGATCTACTTAGCCTAACAGCCTTTTACAGGCTTTCCCCTGAAGTTCTGACACAGAATTGTGAAGATTTTCTACAGGATACAACAAAGCTCCTCTGAATAGTCAGTACTGACCTGAAGAAGGGGTGAGAAAATACATATTCACTGGAGAGATGGAAATCACTCAAAGTGCAGGCAACCCAAAAGCATCAGACAGCCCAGGTATCATTTGAATTTTATCCTTCTTAGGTAGCAGGCCTCTCCTTTCCCTCTAACTCATTGAACTGAAACTCACATACAAACCAGCTAAATATAAGGAAATATAAGCATTCAGCTTGGCTTTCTGCTGTCGGGAAGCTAATCATAATTTTGCATTTTCTCAATTTTACTCACACGTTGTCAGATATTTGCTATGTGTGTGTTATTTTGGGCATGGAATGCGAACACTAGAAGCACTTCATACTTCATGTTTGAACTCCATGCTTTTTGCTTGACTACTATGGATTTACCATGAATAATGAGAATGTTGTTCTTGGTATGCTAACAATAGAAAAATAAAGGCTTCCTACACCATATTTTATGAATTGGTAGATTTTCACTAGTTACATTAAAGCAAAAAGTAAGAGGAAAAAGATGTATCCGACAGGTAAATTTTGAGGAAAAAAAAAGCCTTAATTGTCTCTGTGATGGGACACAAAATACAGTTTTAGTGCTCAGTAAACTCTCTCAATGAACTCTCGAATGTCAAAAAGTAAAGGAAGGCCTTGTCTCTCTAAGATGCTTTATTTGAGTTGGATTCTAACAGATGACTACTTTGATTAGACGTTAAGAGAAGGCAGGTGATTTTAGACATTTGTTTTTAATGGAATAAACAGTGTTTAGTATTTCTGTCAGCTGTCAATGACACATAGGTCATTGTTGCACTTGTACTGGGCAGTGGAGTCCCTCAATGAAAGCCTGGATCTGTCCTCAAGCGTCTACAATTCCATAAAATCTAAATTAGTGACTGGCTACCTCATTCTGAAATACTGAACACATCTGAGATGAAGAAACTGCAAAGCTTTTGAATACAAATTGGGAGAAATATTTTACTGACTAGTGAGCTTTAAGCATTTGCCTTTAGGGTGTTTCAGTAGAGCAAAACTGTGTTCATGTAGCCTTCCTTTTTGAATATCAGGTTTGACTTACAGCTCACATGGACGACAGATCTATCAAATCTAGTTTCAAAATTTGTTATGAGTTTCAAACAGGCCATGCTGTTGAAAATTCCAAAACATCACTCGTCTGTATAATACAAATGAGGCTATCTGGTTCATGGCAGTCTCTTTGTCTAGAGTAATAGTGTCTGCTGCCAGTCCTGTTTACGAAATCCTCAGTGTATAGCAGCAAGAAAACACCAGATACTTGAATATATCAGGCAGAATTATTTTGATATAGAAAGACTGACAAACAGACACACCCAAGGAGATATCTTACTTCAAGCATTAGAAGAAAAGAAAGGGTAAAACAGAAAGGAAGATTTGGCACTTAGTATTCATGAGTATAGTTGTGCAAATAATAGATCTTTTGGTTCAGTGGCCTTTCAGAAATGTATATACATAAAATTTCTTGGGGTCTACTGAACATACTCAATCCTTATTTTCATTTTAAAATGCACTTACATATTTCTGTTTGTCAAAACTGAAATGAGATATTTTGTTTTGTTTTGTTTTGTTTTGTTTTTCTTTCTCACTTCTAATCCCTGCATTTCCTGCCTAAGACTATTAATCAAATAGTATCAACATTGGTTTTATTGCTCTAAAACTATGTTTTCAGCTTTTTTTCTGCACAGTACACTTTGAACAGCTCTGCTTATGAATATTGTGTGCCTAGGCAAAGAAGGAATAGTTAAAATGGTGCTTTTATAAGGAAATAAAAAAGAAGAATATGAAAACCTATGGATTTTGAAATGAACATCATGTACCTTCAAACCACGTACACTCAGATCATACTCATGCTGAAGCATGGTCTAGATTTAATATATTCTCCATCAGCTGTCAAAGTTCATAAGCTAGGACAGATTCAACAGCAAATTTCTCATGAATTTATGGTTCTTAGCCTTGGAAAGATGCAGGCATAGACTAACTAGTAGTTACAGGGAAATAAAATATCTCATAATTGTTGTTGGTATATGGACTGTAGGGAAATAGATCTTACACATAAGAATTAGATTCCATAAGTGATTGCTGCAAAATCAGTTTGCCTCACATGGAATACCCAACATATTTAGTAAAGATAAAAGATGTAATTTATATTGGTTATTATAAATATGTGAATTTGTAGCATCAGCAGAATTTTAGCATGTCTCTGCCTTACTTTCATAAAAAGTCAACACTACCTGTCACATCTGCAAAGAAATTATTAAACAAAGGCCTACTAAGGTAATAATTCCTTGAACAGAAATGTTCATGTTTACTTTGTTCTCTTTACATGGAGAAAAGGCAAACTAGTATAGCTACTCATGACATAGAGCATATAGTCAGCAACAAATACATGTTTGAAACTGTTAATAGAAAACTTAATAAGTGGTGGAAACCATTATGGCAAAAATGTAGAGTACTTGAAGCCAAGATGATTCAGTACAAAATTAAGGCTGTCTAAGAGCTGGGTAGGAAGGACATGCTTGCAAAAAGTCAAAAAAGTCCTCTGAAAGGCTATTTTGCGCAAAGATGTTTATTCATACTGGTGACTCTCACAAACTGATAGTACTGATGTAAAAAATGCATAGAATCAGAGAAGTTAAGGTTGGAAGGGACCTGTGGTGGGGAGGGATCCTGTAGTCCAACCTCTATTCAAAGCAGGGCCAGTTTCAAAGGGAGATGAGTCTTCTCATGGCCTTGACCAGCCAAGTGTTGGATGGAGAGAGCACAACCTCTTTGCATCCTGTTCCAGATAGGACATGAGTCTCCCAAGGGTAGGAAAGGAAGGTACTCAGAGTGGAATGAGACAAAGTGGACGAACAGCAAAATTCCCTTCCTGAAGCACTACTCAGCTAGCAGAAATGATGTGGTTTCCTTTTTGAAGGCAAAGTATATTAGTGAGTGCTCCAGGCTGGCATGTAAGCAAACATGTACTGGTAGTTCCAGTATGTGGTGCTTCAGAGCATCAGGATATTTTAGGGTTAATGGCACTGTCAGCAGTGCACTAAGGAACTCGCTCTAGGTATTTCATGGAACAGGAAACTCTTCCCCCAGTTTGCATTAACAGTATTGCAGCTCATGAAAAGTGTGTCAGATACATAAATATTAATCTGTAAATCTGTGTCACCACAGTGACAGACATTTGCACAAAATAAATCATCACTGCAATTGTAGCTGTTAATTGGACATTCAGATCCCTTTCTCGCTAATTTAATTGCATTCTTGATAGGGTGATAGGGTTTTTGTATTAGTATTTAGGAAAACTCTATTTAAAAAATATATTTTCTTTCATGTATCTGTACCAGATTTAGTGCATCAGCAGGTCTACAGGTGGGATTGACCTCTTATACTTTCCCAATCTGCCTAAATAATTGCCCTTTTTGACTTTACTGACACCAATCCTCTAGCCACACTTTGTGGCTTATTTATGTCTGCTATCGCTCACAGTCATGGAATGAAGAAAAATTTAAAAATTCAGAACAGGAGCAGGAATACACAAACCACTCAATGGCTAAAAGTCTGCAATAGGATAATCATGTGGCACATAAACATAGGTTCAGTTGTGAGAAAAAAGGTAGAAACCTAAAATTCCTTAATAAACAATGGATAGAGGTAGATGCATTATGGAAAGTGTTTCAGAGTTTCTAAGTGAGAAAATAGAGGTTATTCTTAACGCAGTGTTAAAGTGTCTTTTGAAAGGAGGTAGTGGAAACACTTTTCCTGAGATGAATGATACATTATCAGTTCCTGCATTAGTATACACTGTCAGTCCCTTTGTTAGGATTTGTTCCTATGCTTTTAACTGTACTAATATTTACTTACGTGTTTTGTCTCCCTACTTCTGACCAGCTTCTGTGCTCAAAATCATCATCAGTGATATCAGTGTAGCCCAAGGAGTAAGTGTGCTTCTGGCTTTATCTTTATTAATTATTTTTGTATGTGATTGTCTTTGCTTTGTATTGGCAAACTGAATCCTGTGCATATTCCCTTTCTGATTAGTACAGAATAAATGGGAAGGGTAAGTGACAGCATTTGACTTTGCCTATTCAAACAGTGACACAGGGTAGGACATGGGAATGAATAAACAGCTGTTAGAAATTAGACAATGTGCACATGAAAATGAAGATGTGTCAGCTAGGGAATAGAGCAGGGTGAGGTCTCAGACCTCTGCTACCTTTAATGGGACCAACTTGCTTGTGAGAGAAAACTGGAAGAATATTAAGTGGAGCATGGAACAAATAAAAGCTTTTGGAGATCTGCTTTGAAAAATGAGAGTGCTCTCTCGCAAATGAAAGTATGTCTCAGTTGCATAATATTGCTACGTCCAGCAGGCTCAAAGCAACACAATTACAGCAGGAGTGCTATTGTACTAGGGACAGAAGATAAATGAAGTATTGATTTCAGAACCAGCAGAATGCCACAAAAGGGACATACAATATTTCCATGGGGCCAGATCCTTACTTGCTGTAATTTGGTATTGCTTCATTGAAGTCAAGCTGATTTATGCCAGCTGTAGCTCTGGCCAGGAATATTTATAACAGGGGGGCATAAATAAAAGCCATGCTCAGAATTTTTGGTTGGGGATGGTTTCCAAAAGCAGAATGATGAATACACAGGCATTACAGTTTATCAGTTCTTTCAACTTACTGCAAAGCTCATCTTCAGATAATTTCTGATTGGTCTTCAGCCTTTTTGAATAACTAATTTCCCTTGCTTCCTGGAGTTCTGTCTCAGCCTGGTGTTCTCCAGCTCCAAACTGATTTTCCTGCAGAGGTATAAAGACAATTGCTAACCTGTCCACTGCAAGCTGTCCTGCATCATGCCATTCTTCTCCTTTAGCCACATGAAAATGTTAATTGTGATGTTCTTTTCCTTTGGGTTTACTTCATACCTGCCAGAATGTGCCACCACAGAGGAGAGCGATCAGCATTGAAACGTCAGTGTATCTTGCATGAATCAATGACTGTCAGCAGTACAGAGTGGACCACTGTTGTCTGCACACTCAGAAAGAGGTGAATCGTGGAAATAAATCACTCCATTCTAGCAGTTTCAAGGCTTTGCAAGCTGTGTGCTTACAGCACATGTCATAACACGCTGATGCACCACCAGGACAGAGCACCATGGCACACTCCTCAGTAAGCTTCATGCTTGTACTAGTAAAAGAAGTCCATTCTATGTGTGCATGATTTGTTCAGGTGAAGTTAAGAGCAGCTAATCATTCATGCTGGAATAGCCAAACAAAAGTTATGCAGCAAGTCGATCACTATACTCTGTCCTCAAGCTTTTTATGATTGCAGTGCTATTCTTAACATTTTGAAGATCAGCAAATGCGCTGCTGATGTCCCTGTTAGTCTGCAGTTTGTATCTGCATGCAGTGTTTCATGTTTGCAGTATATGGATTGGGTGAAACAATCTAGACTTCCTGACAGTCAGCTTTGGTCACTTTTGGCATTTATTGACCTAAACAAGAACAGAGACAAAATTCTCCTTCTCCTTCTTCTTCTTCTTCTTCTTCTTCTTCTTCTTCTTTTAAGTGGAGAAGAGGGAGTTTCCAAGCTCCTTTAGTATAACTCTAAACTTGTCTAAATATAGGAGAGTGTAAAAATCCAGAAGAATACATCTCTGTGAAATATTTCTATAAAATTTTCTTCTCAGAGAATCATGGACAATTGATTTGAGTTTTTTTTTTTTTTTTTTTTTTTTTTTTTCCAGGCATTTAAAAGACCTTGACACATAATATATGTTTGCATGTAATTTCATTCTAGCTACACTTGGTTTTCTTTGACTTACACCATTTTAAGTGAGACAAAAATTAAATGTCATGTTACTGAGGATTAAAGTATATGTATGACACATTCAAAATATTAAGGCATGCTGTATAGAATATATTTTTTCAAAAAGCAAAGAATCCCCCCATGTGCAATAATCATAGGTAATTGGTGACTGAAATTAAAAAACATTCCCAGTAGATAATATTGCTTTAAAAGGAGTTACTAAAAGTCCATTATTTTCTATTTGATATAATAATTTGGGTTTAGCTATATATCAACTTGATTAACACATGCCTCTTGAATATTATGTTAATGCATTTTAGTTAGTCTATTGATTGAATACTATTCACAATAATCTTCAAAACGGAGCAAATCAAAGGCAGCAAATCTTTGCTGTCTTTTTTTCCAGTTTGTCATGAGCCTTTTTGGCTCTATATTTGAAGAAAACTGTCCCTTAGTCAACATTAATGGACAATGTGTTGTACCAATAGAGGAATCCACCTAACCCAAACATTAAATATTCTCTTACTGCATAAAACAGCATCATGAATCTGAAAGACTGTATCGATTGGTTAGCAAATCTTTGCCCATAAAAACTGCAAGTCTTTTGATTTGTTTATAATCAATGTATGTGTGTGTTATGTATAAGGCCGACTAGGGCATACTAAAAACAAAAAAAGAAAAAAGAAAAAGATCAGTCCCCTGTGTGAAACAAGCTCTTGGAAGAAATATATTTTTTTCTTTTCTTTCCCTCTCCTGTTTTGTTCATTCAGTGGAAATTTGGTAAGCTGGGTTTCCTGGTTTTACTCTGTTTAATCAGTGGAGGAAACCCTGTTGAAGGGTCTTCCTTTGTTTTCTAAGAGTGAAAAAATTGTACATCCTCACAGATCTGCACTCTGCTTAGGGTAAATACTTAAAAACCTTGTGTGGTGCATGATGACTGAACATAATGTTTTCCAGTATTTCTCTAATTCACTTAAATGTAAAAGAAGACTCCGCACTCTTTTGGGCTTTCCTGGAGGAAATGGAAAAGTGGATAAGTGTACATGGGGCAAGGCACAGAATGGGATCATGCAACAGAAATCTCACATTTGAGGAGAGGGCAGGAAACATGTCTTGCCTTTGTCATAACCTTTTACTCAAAATGGTCCTGATTCATTTAATGAAGCAATCCTTTTTTCAGGATACACTGGTTTAACAGTAGAGGTTGTGAAGGTCCAGAGCATGGAGCTGGCCATGAGGAAGCAATAGACTGGCTCAGCTCCTGCCTACCAAAATCTATATCTGGCACTTGGCCATAGTCTACCATTGATTGAAGCCAAAAACTCTCTGTTAAAATGAATCCTGAACTTTGTTGAAGAGTCAATGGCAATAAATGGCCCTTAAACAACAGAAATATAGAAAATATAGAAATATAGAAAATGGAAAAACCTTATTCACATAAATAAAAAAATGGAAATCATGGGTATAGATGTCATTTAAAAATCCAGAGTGTTCAGAAGCTCAATTTGCAACAGAACATTTCACAAACAGAGAATAATCATTGAAGGCAAAGAAAACCAAACAATTTCTTTCTTCAGTGAAGGAAGAATTACTTTTCCAGCTTGCTGCTTTTTGTCACAAAGATATACTGGGATCAAGAAAGGAGTTTTTATTTTTTTAATTTTTATTTTTTATTTTATTTGTGTGTGTGTGTGTGTGTGTGTGTGTGTGTGTGTAGAAAGATAGTTCAGTTTTTAAGAAACAGAATTTGGGGCCATGAAAGCCAAAAGATTTCAGCTTAATGCTTTTAATCATGTTGATAACTTTCTCAACAGAAGGTGATTCCAGGTAATATTTTTATTGATTGATTTCCTATACAATCAGGATTAAGCATTGTGAAATAGAGATACTCATAATATGACCTGAAGGAAGCATTTACAGTGATAAAAAATTAAACAGACTGGTATTTTATTTTATTTTTATTATTTATAATTTATATTGTATCAAAGTTGTCCATAAAGCTTTGCAAACATGGAAGGAAATGTAGGAGCTAACAATCTAATTTAAACAGATACAACAGCATAAATAACCAAGTATACAGGCAGAGCTGTAGAGGGAAGAGAGGCTTTGACACTAGCTGTTGGATGTGACATGAATACTCAAAACTGAATGCATTCATGGGCTATGCACAACCAATCTATCTTTTCCTAGGTGGTACTGAGAGGTCAGCTTCTACCTTTCAATGGCCTAGGAAATCAGGTATTGTCATTGACTAGTTACATTTTCAGACAAGCATTTTTCTGCTCTCTCCTATTTTACTTGTCATTTGAAAGAGCTCCTTATAAATATAAGTAAAGTTCTCCTTTAAATGTCTCCTTAAATGTTACCTGGCAGCAATGCCCCGGACAACATTGTTAAAAAAATGTTTCTGCTTCTGTGATGAGACTTTTGCTTACAATGTTGACAACAGATGTCAGATGTCTTTTCTTGGTATCTATTGGCTTTTTTCTTTTAAACTTATGGTAAGTTCTGAAGACAGGCACTATAATTTTGTTATGTATTTGTCCAGAAATGCTTTGTTCCACACCCGGAATTTGGTGCAAAGAAAATTTGAAAAATAAATAGACCTTATTATAATTGCCAGTGAGTTTTAAGGATGAAACAGAAGGAAAAAGAGAGAGAGAGAAAAAAAAAAAAAAAAGATGGGGAAAAACACTGAGTAGTTGTCCAGTAACATGGTTTAAAAAAGTCTCATTGTTAGAAATAATACTGTTTTCTTCCAAAGTTTCACTCATTCATTGCAGTCAATCTCCCTACAATCTTCCTAGGCTCCCCTGCTTGTCTGGTTTATCTCTTTCCGTTTAGGTTGAGCGTATGTATCCTGTATAGGTGCTGACCTGAAAAACAAGGCATGATATTGTTCATATAACCTGTAGTCTCTGTTTTTCCCTGCCACATCAAGAAGCTAGACATAGATTTTAGGGCCTGTTCTCTTTAATGTTTTCATAAATGACTTGGATGCAGGACTTGAATGCATAAGTAAGTTTGCAAATGATACTAAATTAGGAGGAGCTGTGGAATCCCTTGAGGGTGGAGAGGCCTTGCAGAGAAATCTTGACAAATTAGAGGGCTGGGCAATCACCAGCTGTATGAAATTTAACAAGAGCAAGTGCAGGATTCTGCAGCAGGGATGGGGCAACCTTGCACATACGTACAGACTGAGGGACAAGAGGCTAGAGAGCAGCCCCACAGAATCAGATATGGGGGTTTTGGTTGACGGCAAGTTGAACATGAGCCCATAGCATGCCCTGGCAGCCAGAAGGGCCAACTGTACCCTGGGGTGCATCAAGCATGGCATTGCTAGCCGGTCGAGGGAAGTGATTGTCCCAGTCTGCCCTGTGCTGCTGCGACCTCATCTCGAGTACTGTGTGCAGTTTGGGGTGCCACAGTATAAGAAGGACATAAAACTATTAGAGAGTGTCCAAAGGAGGCTACAAAGATTGTGAAGGGCCTAGAGGGGAAGACATAAGGGGTGGCTGAGGTCACTTGGTTTGTTCAGCCTAGAGAAGAGGAAACTGAGGGGAGGCCTCATGGCGGCCTGCAGCTTCCTCATGAGGGGAGCGGAGGGGCAGGCGCTGATCTCTGCTCTCTGGTGACAGCGACAGGACCCGAGGGAACGGCATGGAGCTGTGACAGGGGAGGGTCAGGCTGGGTGTTAGGAAAAGGTTCTTCACCGAGAGGGTGGTCGGGCACTGGAACAGGCTCCCCAGGGCAGTGGTCACAGCACCGAGCCTGCTGCAGTTCAAGAAGTGTTGGGACAGCGCTCTCAGATATATAGTTTGATTTTTGGGTGGTCCTGTGTGGAGCCAGGAGGTGGACTCGATGGATGATCCTAGTGAGTCCCTTCCAACTCTGGATAACCTATGATTCCATGACTCTTTGTATCCACTATGTCATACCAGCAAATCTGCATTTTTTTCTCTCGGGCCTGTAATTCATAGTTGCATATGAAAGAGTAAAGTCTCAGCCTAACTGAGTGTGTAGAAGGAGCAGATTCTGCAACTCATACAATGCTCTAACAAAACCCAGGGAAAGGAGAAAGAGGTAGGACCAGAGCCATACAAAGCTGAGAAGCGATCTGGAGTTTGGATGTGAAGAACATGACACAGATAGATTGGAGGGAAAAGGACATCCTCTAGTGCTTGGGCATTTGCTGGATTCTTGAGATGCAAAGAGAAACATGGTGATCAAGAAGCTGGACAAGGAGTAAGGTGTCTATGTATGAGAAAGGAACTCACTGGTCACAAGAGTGAGATAGGACTTTTAAGATATGTCATATGAAAGATGCAACAGAGCTAAATTTTAGGCCTACTTGGGGTCAAGTTACCCAGAATAGGAGGCAAAGAATGTGGAGGTAGTAAAGGAATATAGTCATGGTAAGAGAAAAGGGGAAGAAGAAGATGTGATACAAATGACTGTGTGTTTATTTTACTTAAATAGCACCACCAAGAAAGGTATACTTTGGCATGTTGCATATGAAATTATACACTTCACTTGTAAGAGAGAAGCAGCAATATTTATTGATATTATGTAGTGATCTAACAAAGCTTAGTTGTAAACAAGACAGTGACTTAACAAGATTTGAGATGGCAAGGTACACTTGATTATTTGCTGCATAGAGGACAGGGTAAGTCAGACGCATTGGGGAGACCCTCCACTTGAGTCCTGAGGTTCAGAGTGGACCCTCTTGCTTTCTAAACTCCTTGAACCAAAGAGGTAAGAAGCCTAGGTATGGCTGAATCCAGTCCTAGTTCCAGACTTGGCCAATGGTTTATGTCTAAAGGTTTATACATGCACAATTAATCTAAGATATAATCTTAGCAAAGCTTACAAGTTTAGCAAGCTCTTAATCACTTACCGAGGATCTGTTATGGCAAGGAATCTCTTGTGAGGGGTAAGGGATCTCTACAGCAGGCGTGACCTTGAGAGGTGTCCCTACTGAAGGGGGGATCCTGTTGCGCAGCCAGCTGCCATGCAGAAGAGCCCCAAGGCCTCTTGGGCTGCTCACTATTTATGGTGTAAGATGATGGACTAATAGTCATATTGCTTTTTGGTGCATGCTCCATTGACCCTCAGCTGCTGAGCAAGACGTCTGTCTGTCAGTTTCTCCAGCACCCAGTCTGAGCTGATATTGTGGTCACCATCTGCCTGAGCAAGGCCTTGGGTGTAGCCAGTATGCTGGCCAGATATATGGTTTGATTTTTGGGTGGTCCTGTGTGAAGCCAGCAGTTGGACTCGATGATCCTTATGGGTCCCTTCCAACTCGGGATATTCCATGATTCCACTGCCTGAGCAAGGCCTGAGGTGCAATGGCCAGTATTTGAGCAAGGCAACATACAGGGAAGGGGGACCGGCACATGGCACCGTGGAGTTGCTAGGTTCCGAGTTTCTCTGAGACGTTTTTATTACATATGCTCCTTTAAAATACCATTCCTGAAAAGCAATCCATAGGTGATCCTAATGTATGGGTGCCTTCCAAGATGGATCTGAATCCCACAGATTCGCTACTTGTGTTCCTGGGCTGTTGTTAGTGATGTAGGGATCTTGGGCCTGTGGGAGCAGGCGGTGACAGAGCTTGGATATTGAGGTATTTGGCAAAAGAACATGTTGAGGTAAACTTCCACTTACATATATCTGCAGACACTGTGTATTGCTAAATAATAGAAATGTTTTCTTCTGTATTAATAGAAAACGTATGGATTTCCTTGTGAAAAACCTTACTCCTGGGTTATTGAGAGTCTGACTAGTTATCTCATCATACAATGGCTTTGAGAAGTCAAGAAAGATATCTGAGAGTCACCAGAACAGAAACTACGGCTACAGGAGATGGACTGAAAGAAGACAAATGATAATATGTTCTTTCTTGAATGTAGTCCTAACCTACACACTGCATGCAACAAATCCTGCCTGCTTGCCTGCAGCTTGCATCTGACATGCCTAAGGCAGTACTTCCAGACAGGGTTGAAAGAACTGACTGCACTTCCTCTACCTCTGTCAGAAATGTGTCTTCCTTAGTGACAATTACATTAAGAGCTCATATATTCTGCTTTATGATCTCACTGTGCTATTGCAGCCTTTGGGAATGGTTGTGGTATAGTGTAAATCTTGGCCAATACTTGGTATTAGGGTTGGACTAGGCTAGGCTAGGATGGCAGCAATTCTGTATTTTTCAGTCCATTGCTGACTTTGTCAAAGGACCCAGAAGAATGAAAAGATAGAAACTGTTTCTTATTTTTTTTTTTGTAATTCTTTCTTTCTTTCTTTCTTTCTTTCTTTCTTTCTTTCTTTCTTTCTTTCTTTCTTTCTTTC
>VXAA01005682.1:54518-102184 GCA_013399115.1 Anseranas semipalmata | reverse complement strand
TTTTTTTTTGAATTGTCACATTCAGAAGGTTAATTTATAAGTGACAGGTAATTTATAAGTGATAGGATAACAAACCTATGTTAAATTACATGACAGTGACAGTTGCTTTCTTGTTAGTGATGAGAAAAATTCTGAGAATCCTTTCTACTTCAAGCTCTAATCCCAAATATGTTGTAGACTTTCTTCTTTCTCAGAGCGTGGGTGTGTATGTGTGAATGTGTGTATCTAGTATATGTAAAATTATGTATGTATAGAGGGACCAAGAGACTACATATGTCTTCCACAAAAAAACAAAACAAAAAAAGTATTACCTCTTGGTCTCACAGTTATCAAAGCCTTTTTTATTAGCTCTAGCACTGTATAATATTCTAGTAAGCAATCAGGTTATGCAAATAATAATCTTCTTTTATCTAGAGGTATGCATCTGTAATTAAGAATGTCAGTCACCTTATCTTGTAAACAGTCTGTTCTTAGTACACAAATACGGGATCTGGTGCAGATGCGTCTGTGTATGCCAGAGAGCCAATATATCATTTTTGCTGCATCTAAAGCCTGCAATTTCATGCTTAGCACTTGGCATTGTAACCATGGTTATCTTCAGTTAGATGCAGAATACAGAGGCTTCAGCAGATGGTTTTTTTACTTAGACCTAAAGCAATCAAAACACAGAAATATATTCCAAGTATACATGAATAGAATGTGATGGATGTAACAGTATTATTTATTACATGATACATGAGATTTAGACTTTATTGCGGATGCTTTTCCTGAAATTTCTTTAAAAACAAGAGGACTGCTAAATCATGCCTAAGAGAAAGGTACCTCTCTTTCCATGAAGGTTTCCCCTGTACAAAGAGTAAAAGCTGAAAGGCTGGTATTTCTGTAAGTCTAAGGTTAAAGTGACACATTGTCACACTTCCAAAGGACTGGCTACTTTATTTTTAATTTTATCTCAGAAAAGTATAGCACACTATTTCTAAATTTTTGGAAAGTGATAGAGGTTCACAGCTTTGCTATTAGCCTAGACTTTTCTACATATTTTATGAGGCTCCATATGGCAGTGTTTGTTGAACAGAAAGAGTTTACAGCAGTATAAATGTAGCAGATGACCAGTGCATCTTTACGGGTTAAAAAAAATTGATGGCAGAGTTTCCGATGAGTGTATATGATTGTGAATCCTTCTTTTATGAACACTGAGGAAGTTATATGCACAGTCTTAAAGTTTTGACTGTTCAAGAGCAAACGTTTTTCTGTAAACTTGGTTTTCTATGAAAAAGTGTAATATTGTTGGTCCTTATCCTAGAAGAATTGTCTCTAAAAATTGCAGAAAATTTGTACATGCTTGACTGGGCTGGGCTTTTTCGTTAGAAGTCACTAGGTACCATGCTGCAGAGAGTATACATGTGCTGTGAAGCAGCTAGAGGATATTTTTTTTGTCAGGAACAGCATGGAGTCAAACCTGGTTGAACCCTTAAAGCCTCCCAGGCAGCTCTGCTGCCTGCAAAATTCTTTGTTCAGAGCATCCTTCCGAAGGAAAATTGGATTATCCTCTTAAATGACAATATCTACTGTAAGGAAGAAGGGTGGGTTGAGCATTAGCTCAACCTTTCAAACAAAAACATTTACTTCGTATCTGTTATTTTTATTCATTTGTTGGGGCACTGACCTGTTAAATGGAGGTTGCTCTGAAAATTGTACTTAATAACTGCTGCTGTTATTCACCATACCCTATACTGAATGAGTGCCCTACTGTGGCAGCCTACTCGGGCTTGCTCAGCCCCAGCATCTGCTGTTAAAAACATCTCCCTTGAGCCAAGGGTGAACTCCAGAAGCATTTGGAACCCCTTGTGTCACTCTGCCGCTGAACTTGTGCAGGGATGTGGAGAGCATGTGCCGTTTCCAAACAAATGAAGGCTCTTGTCAGCATTCAAAACAGCTGCTGTTGTAGCACGCGTTTAATATCCACAGGTCTGAGGAGGCAGAGTGTTGCATGGGGAAGGGCTGCAGCACTGGAGGACTCATGAAAAGGCATTAGTCTAGCTGGGGCTGACCCACTTGCAAGCATGCATGAAAAAAAATGGTACTTCACCTGAGGCCAAAACCGAAGGGTAGCTGTGGTGTCTGAACGGCAAATGTGGCACTTAAAAACCCTGCTTAAAGAAACTAGGCAGAGTATTGTGCTGCTTCAGGGTTTTTCTTAGGGCTGAATGCTGTGGGTCAGTTTGAATTTAATGCGTTGCCAAGAGAAACAAGTAGATATGCCAGCTGTGGAAGACAGACAGGTTCTGCCACATCTTGGTCAAGTACCAAAGCCTATAGGCAAATGGAGAATTCTTTTCAAGTTTGAATACTTTTCTTTTAGATGTAGTGAATCCTGCAGGTCCAGCCCCGTCATGTATTTCCAGAGATGGGTCTATTATTTGTACTATGGTACAAAAGCTGAAGTCTGCTTTCACACTGAACTCTTAATGCTAAACAGTGCAGTGATACACTAGCAAAACACTGATCCCTTCCACAAAGAACCTGCAGACCTTAGAATATAACAGGTCTCACAAAAAGAAGAAGCACAACGAGGGAAGGGGGAAGAAGGAAAAAGGGAAGGCTTCCATGAAGAGCATGAAGAAAATCTTCAGGATTGTACAAGGATAACATTTTCATCATTCGTTTTTTAAAAAATGTGGAGTGTGCTGTTAAGTGTCTGGTTACCCATAAAGAGGGCAAACTACGATCACTGTTTTATCTGATTTTAAACTTTAAACCACGTAGGATTCTCACTATAAAATCTAAAGTTATGCAAAACTCACTAGATTTTAAATTAGCAAAAAAATTACACATTACATCTTCAGTCTAATAGTACATGTCCTAGAGCCAAACCCTCAAATTTTGGGTTAGATTAAGGTAATGCTTGGTGAAATTTTACAGTGAACCAGGTCTGGGCTGTGCTTTTGTTTTCAAATACCAAAATCAGTTATTACTACTTTTTTCATGCAGCCTGTCTGCAGTGGCAAGGCTGTATTGGCACTTTTAAATGAATTTTGCCTTGAATTTTTGGACTTATCTGAACATAAAATTCAAAGCGTAACTCTGAGTATGTAAGATCAAATAAATCAAAAGCCAAAAGACTGCATGAATCCCTGCAACATGAAATAACTGAGTTTTGCACAGATCTGCTTACTACCTAAAAATAGTTTAGTCTCATCTCTATTCAGAATCTCCTGTGATAGTATAAGGAGTGATAAAAACCCAACAGACACCTGAGAAGCTAAGTCAGTGGCTTAAAAAGAAAGCAAGGAAAAAAAGACACTAACTGTGATGTGAACTTTGTCCTTCTTTCAGATGGCATTTAAGTGCAGTGACTGTGGTTATTTTCTGTAAATGGATTATCATGCAGACTCCTAAAGCTGTATACGTGCCCTCTGTGAGTGTTGAAATTTGTACGTTCTATTCAGTAGCAGACTAGACTTTTCTTCCTTTAAACAGAGAGAATAAAAAGCCTTACGGAAATATGGTAGAATAAAAAAAGTGAAGGAGCAATGTTTATGGTACTAATTTTAATAATAATATCTTTCTTCCATAGACAGTTCAGTGATGAAGCTGTTGCTACTTGAAACAGCTTAAGTTCCCTGTGAATCTGAGGCAGTCACACTCGAATTATTCATGTTTTTCTCTGCTATTTTTTTTTCCTTCAGCTATTGTTACTTACATAGAAACTGAAATTACACTTGCTTGCAAACAGGTGAGAAGACAGGTCACCTGCCTGAAGGGGCTGCAGCCTGGATTGACCACACACAGAGGAGAGAGGAAAGTGGGGTATGACAGAAAAAAAAGAGTTGAGTTGGGTAGACAAGTCCTGATCTCCAAATGCAAGAAATGCTTCTCTTTCTTCAAGCCAATCTCTTTTATCCCTTTTATTAGTTCTCTGAATACATTTTAGTTGTGTAAGTAGTCCCATTGCATTTTTATTTGCTGTTTTGGTCCAATTTGGCCAATATTTAGACACTTGTTGAACTTTAAGCCAGCTGACTGTAGTCATGCTTAAAGCTAGGCCATGTGTACATATTTGCACGGTCAGAACCTTTTTTCAGATATTCATCTTTTTCATTCTTCTATTACAGCCAGTTGAACTGATTTCTCAGTAATTGTTATAAAACAGGTCTATTATTTTCTTTTCTTTTTTTTTTTCAGTATTGGCCAATTCCCACGTCTATTTTGACTGACTAGTCTCTTTAGTTTATGAATAAATGAACAATCTCTGTATTTATCTATTTATTTCTACCTACTAAAGCTTTTCATAAGTATTTTTTAGGATGTTTATTGTTTTTTACTCTGGACAGACTTTATGGTGTTTTTTTTTGTTTGTTTGTTTGTTTTGGGTGTGTGTGTGTGGGGGGATTATGAATAAAATATCCTGAAGCATATTCCAAGTGAGGCATAAGCAGATTTTTTTTGTATTTAATTTTGTCCTCTGTTGTGTTTTTGATCTTTTCCACTTCTTTAACACCAGGGAATTTTTAGTGCTCTGCTAGACTTTCAAGTAATCAATGGCTTTATTAACTAGTCTGCAGTGACAGGAAAATCTCTGCCAGTCAACAAGCAGACTGTACTTTTAGCTCTTTCTTACAACAATCTGTACACTACAACTGGATCTTACATCCATAATTACCGATAACTGCAAAATGAGCAATCCCACATTCATTATCAGCCAGTCTGTACATTCAGATGTAAAACATCTCAGGACTTAGGTCTTTACTTGCATTGCAACTAATGAGATGAAAGATATTTCTGAGGACCCTAAATAGCCATTGAAAGGTTCAAAAATATTTATTGGAGAGTATATACAGCTGTATAATCCACTGGGAAACATACAAAACAGATTTTCATCCTTAGTTACATTGTCATCTCAAATTTGCATGTGAGGTGAGGCAGTTTAATGCTTACCTTATGTTACAAACCACAAGAAGTTAAAGCCACACATTGATTAATGTGATATGTGCACAAAGTCTTCAGACAATTTTCTGTTTTCCTATTTATATTGAAAATTAGCTAAAGACATTTCCTGTGGAAAAGCACTGATCATAATTTAGGATTTATGGTTTTATGACCAGCTGGAAAATTTTGTTAATGTAGACAGACTGCTAATTGCCCAGCAAATGTCTTAGGCCTTGATCCTTATTGCTATGGTTGTCCTTTTACTATAATATTAAAACAATTATTTTTTTGGTTTTTTTTTTTTTTTCATGCAATTATAATTCTGTTAGACCACTATAGGTTTTCCAAGTACTGTTCAGATAACTGTATTTTTGTTTATATCTAAAGAATTCCTGACTGGCTTTAAATGCAAAAGGCAGCACAAATGAAACATTAGGGATACATCACAAAACACTGCTCACTGACACAGGGTGGCTAGGTTAGCACAGAGAGCTCAGGCAAGGGGCGAGGCTGTCCTAAGCCAGGCAGCTTGTGGTTCTCTGCCGCAGCACTGGAGCCTGCAAATCTTGGAATGACATGGGAGGCAACACTACTACACATACATCACTGCAGTTCAGTGGTGCTACATGTAATAGTCCCATGGATCCCAGACAACAATGTTTATTGTTGTTGTGTTCTTTGAAATGAAAGTTATCTGGAAATTTTACTGTAAAATGGAAATCTGTTTTCCCACCAGTTATGCTTGACGTAGTTCAGATTCTAGTCAGATGTCACCTGTTCTCAGTTATCTTCTTAAAACCATGCATCTTGGAAAGAGGTAGTTCACTATACAATATTTTTGCATTATAACTTCTTTTGGAAATCTTCATAAGTCAAACTCTACTTCTACCTGTAAACTTAAGCAGGTTGAGGACAAATGAGTGGTCAATCTTGCACAGTCAGATGAAAGAGTAGTTTTAGTACTTTCTTATTTCTATAAGAAAAACGTCCTGACTTGAACAGTCAGCAATGGAGTGTCAATAGCGAGGTCAGAACTGAGCAGATTCATCTTGTTTCCCTAACAGAACAGTTCAAACATTTTGATTTTGATTTTTTTTGCTTCATTTCTGGAGGCATCAAAGAGGCAAATGGATTCTGGAAGAGGTGAAAGCTGAGTAGCTCTATTGCCTTTGCACAGAAATTCCAAAGCTCAAAATCCCATTGCAAGTGGGCACTTTAAGTATATAATCTTTTACCAAAGGGATTAACTAGCATAACTAGTTGATGATTACCTTATGCTCCAAACTATGTGAAATTAAAAATATGAAGCAATGGGATATATGGAAAAAGCCTTCAGACAATTTTAACTAGCATTAGCAAGGATTAACTCCTATACCAGAGGATTAACCTCTGAACCGGTAAAGAGGGCTTAACGAAGGCAAACAAATATTAGCAGGAAAAAGTATTTTTGTCTTATTTTATAGGCGGGGAACTAAAACAGTGGAAAATGACCATCACATCCTACAGAAAGAATGCTTAAATCCTGTTTCAGGGCCTGAGGACTGATCAAGGGAGGCGATTCTCCCCTTCTACTCTGCTCTCGTGAGACCCCACCTGGAGTCCTGTGTTCAGCTCTGGGGCCCCCAACACAAGAAGGACAGGGACCTAGTAGAGTCAGTCCAGAGGAGGGCCATAAAAATGATCAGAGGGCTGGAGCACCTCTCTTATGAAGAAAGGCTGAGAAAGGTGTTGTCTAGCCTGGAGAAGAGAAGGCTCCGGGAAGATCTTATTGCAGCCTTTTGATACTTAAAGGAGGCTTATAAGAAAGATAGGGAGAGACTCTTTCTCAGGGAATGTAGTGATTGGACAAAGGGTGGTAGTTTTAAACTAAAAGAGGGTAGGTTTAGATTAGACATTAGGAAGAAATTCTTTACTACAGTGATGATGAGGCACTGGCACAGGTTGCCCAGAGAAGCTGTGGATGCCCCATCACTGGAAGTGTTCAAGGCCAGGTTGGATGAGGCTTTAGGCAACCTGATCTAGTGGGAGGTGTCCCTGCCCATGGCAGGGGGATTGGACTAGATGATCTTTAAAGGTCCCTTCCAACCCGAACCACTCTATGATTTTCTCCATGGTGACCAGCTTGACCTGTGATTAATCCCAGATGTGTGCAGTAGATATTTGAACCATGTAACCGATAGGGAAATAGTGCTAAGATTTACGTTGAAGCTTGCAACCACTTGCCTACAAACCTGTTCAGACAATTTTCTCAAGATCATGCAAAACATATGTAGAAAACACAGGAACTGGTCTCCGCTGTCCTAAGTCTCAGAATGGCCAGCATAAGACATTTTCCCCCCTTTTAAGACTTTTTTGATAAATGGGAAAGCTGATAATTATTTCTTCCTTTTTCTGCCTTTACCAATTAGAACTGCTAATTATTAGTCAAGGGCACCTATATGCCAGAAGTAGATATTCTTTTCAAAATAAGTATGTGTTTTGAAAGGAAACAAGGAGCAGCAATGCCAGAACACCTTGAGCAAAACAAGTCGTTTAAACTAAGGTGCTGAGCAACTTACTGATTTATTGCTGAGAGCAGCGAGGGAAAACCTGGAAATACCTATTAGCAAATGAACCACTTTGCTAGCTTGAGGAAACAAATTAACTTAAAGATGATGCTATATTGGATATTGAAAGTGAATGTAATATGCAAATACTAGTTACTTAAGACCTCAGAGCCCTTTCTAAATGGTATAATAAATGCCATTATGTACCATGTTATCACAACTTCTGATTCTAAGCTCTTACACATCAGAGTGACATACCTTATTTTCTAGTTGAAATATATTAGTGCCTATGAACCTGTGCTGGATAGTAGCATCACCTTTCCAGTTCTGCAGTAGTTAATAAAATAATAAGTTCAGATGTTGATGTACATTTAATCACAGGAAGATTGCACTGCTTAATTACATTCTTGTGGGGATGTAGATACACCAGGATAAAGGTGCTATCTTAGTGTATCTATTCCCCTTCAGGGAAGGAGAACACACTGTTCTCCAGTACACACACATACACAGATGTAGTGCAGCTGTGCCAACACTAAGGAAGGCAGTAGCATAAATATTTCAGTGGGAAATTACATTCCTAGTAGAAATAGTACTGGCACAACCACTGCGTGTATACCAGGCTCCATGGACAGCAGCTTATTCCTCATTCCTGTGATAATAATATTAGTAATAGCGGAGTCCTTTGGAACTAATGTGGAATATGAGTGTGATTTTGAAGAACTCGCACCTCACAGCCTGAAGATAATCTGCAACAAGGTGATCAGGGCAAATGGCCATGTTAACAGAGACACAAGCAAATGCTGTGGATAAAAATGAATATATATTTTCCCTGCTCCTGATTATTATGTCACTCAGAGATATACTAACTTACAGTATCAAGGAGCTATTTCCAATTTTATCAAAACTTCACCATGAATGTAAGTGTTCTGCTGGATCCACAATCTTTTTTTTTTTTTTTTAGAAGTCATATTTGTGAAGGCTTTGATGCTTTTATTCTCGTTTTGAAACTCCAGATAAAAGGTCTACGGCATATTTACCCCATTTTACAGTTGGGGAAAAGAATCAGAGCAGTGCCTTCCAACATGCTTTTGCTATTTTATGTATTTTTATTCAAGTTATCCCTTATACTTTTTCTTTCCAAAGAAAAAATCCCAATCTTTTCATTCTTTCCTCAGAGAAGTTGCTTTGATATTTGTGTGTCCTTAACCATTACATAAGCATTCAAGTCTGCTTTTATTCTACTATGTTCAATCTTTTTGGACAGTACTGAGCAAAGTTTTTCCGATGAGACTGCAACTCTCAAACATCTACTGATAGTGTGACTTTGTCTGCAATATTTTCTTTTCTACTCTATTCATCTGAGAACTCACCTTTCTGAAATATGATTTGCTATTAATTGGGCATCTCTAGTGGGCTAACAACCGAGTCAACCATTTCCTGAACTGATCCTGTTAATTTAAAACAAAAAGTGCAAAAGTAATTCACCTTGCCCCTCCAATTGCCAAGAGTGTCTATAACCCTAGAAATCACTATGCTGAGAAGACTCCTTGAACTTGAAAAGATAGCAGATAGGCTGGTTATGGCAATTGCCTATCATCCTGTGTGATACAGTAACCATAAGCTGTACTTATAGCAATGGAGAAAGTACAAGTGGTCTAAGACTCATTTCAGCTAATTACACCTGCTGTAGGTGAAATACTCCACTGAGGTCAAAAAAGAGCCTGCTGGCACATACACTGATCTGCTCACGAAGGGGTTTGGGATTGAGTGGCTGTAATTTCTGTGTTTTCTGAAAGATCCTCACAGTTTTCACTGAGAGAAAGTAAATGCCTCACATATTCTGTTACTTGGGTCTCATATTTTGTTCTGTGAACAGAAGAGATTTAGTCTCAAAGACTAAATACCTGCAGAAATCTAACTCCAAATTCCCATTATTGTTTGAAAGATGGCTATGGGATGATACTGTTTACAAATGACATGAGAAGCTTCTAACTGTTCTGCACGAGGATCAGAAATTTTCCTGTGCATTTCCTTTGTGGTGTATTTTGCTAAAAAGTATGACATAGGTTAACATAGGTTAAATGCTGCAATCTGGAATTATTCAAAATTAAGCAGAAAGCATCCTTGTCCCTGGCTTAGGGGAGAGGGATGGAAAGCTTTAAATATTGAGCCAGACCTGAGTTTAATGACAACATTAGTGAACTNCTTTTTTTTTTTTTTTTTTTTTTTTTTTTTTTTCTGTTGACTATAAGCTAAGCCTTGACAATGATTACATCAGTTGCTTACTTTCAGGTGAGTACATTTATCTCAGATGGAAATCCATGCAAGCCAGTCCATGGAAGCTTTCAAGTACATCACTGGAATTTAGGTCACACCTTAAGGAAAGACAAGTGTTCAACAAGAAAAGGAATGACGCTTGCTTCTTTATCTGCAATTTCTAAAGCCATGGAGGTTGTTTCCAGATGATATACAATGAAAACCTGGTAAGTTCCTGAACAGAAAAAAATCTGTTTCATAATTGCCATGGCAGAGCTGGAACTGAAAGCTGACTGAAACTGAAAGCATATTGATATCTATCAGGGAAGTCTGTAGCTCAGATTTACTAAGGCAGGTCATGCTTGGTACATATCAGATGGGATGTGGACATATCCTAAAGGGCGCCTTCCCATCCCAGTGGTATTACCTACCTGCTAAGACAGGATTAGGACTTAGAGAAATAATTCTGAACAGAAATTAGGTGATAGTTCATGCTGAAAATTGGCAGTTTTTCAGGTCTCTAAGAGTGAGAGATGGGTAAATTGACATGATGTGACCTTTGCCCAGTTGTAGCTTAGACAGAGCAAC
The DNA here is from genome assembly GCA_013399115.1 of Anseranas semipalmata. Taxonomy (NCBI): domain Eukaryota; kingdom Metazoa; phylum Chordata; class Aves; order Anseriformes; family Anseranatidae; genus Anseranas; species Anseranas semipalmata. The sequence goes on along the minus strand of VXAA01005682.1, from coordinate 91,865 downwards.
ACATATACTGCAGCTGATGAGGTGTGAAGCACCTTACCTGGCCTCACCTGAGAGCAGAGATGACTCCACTTAGACTTTTATTCTGCAGTGTACATATCATATTGAAAGGCAGAGGGGTGTGGTTCATAAAGGAACAATTTAAAGGAGAACTAAATTAAAAGAGACAGTACTTGGGGGCTGGAGTTTAGCAGGCAAATAGGTTTCAGTGGAGTTAGGAAATTTTGAAGATCTGGGAATGTGGGCATTAGTGGTGGTGGAAAGACCACTCAGGTAACTGTTGATCCCCTTCCAGTGACAGCGGTTGACTATAAATGCTCTTTTCATGGGGGTCTGATTGCTGGGAATGGGAAGAGTGAGCGAGTAAGTTCTTGAAGAAGTTGGGAGTAAGACTGGGAGTCCTAAATCTAGTGCAGTAAAGCAACAGCCCAACTTCCCTAGGCTCTAAAGGCAGTGGGAAGATGGCATCATAGCAAAACCAAGGGGAGGGAGGAGGGCAGCAGCAGATTAAGGGCAGCTCTTCACCAAGTGGAAGCAATTAAGAAAAGGCTTGTGGGGAGGTTTTTTTTTTTCAAATAATTTATGATCCGAGTGACCCAGGTTAGCAAAATCTGATTAAATTGCAAATCTGTCACTGGTATTTCTCCAGGACATTTCTTACCTTTTTTTCATGTAGTATTCTGTGTGGTTACAACTGCAGTTATAGCTAAGGAAAATTGGAGAATATTAATTCATTTATGTGTTTAGACCTGTAAAAACATTTGCTTATGGCTGTTAGCTTTTGGTTTGTCTGCATTTGTATATTTTTTATTCACTCTCTTCCTTTTTTATCATTTCTCCCAGAAGGGTTGCTTGGTTGTGTGTTTTTTCAGATTCTTGCTGCTTTACTGTGATCTTATAAAACTGATTTTTTTTTTTTTTTAATGTTACTGTCCTGGCAATAACATATTTTTTCCTGATGTGAGGTGTGCATCAATGTTTCATTTTTTTTTTTCCCCTAACATTACTCTTTCTTTGGTAAATGTGTTATAAAAAAACTATCATTTTCATTTCAGATACCAGGAGCGAGTTGACAAAGAAGGCTTTCTGCATACCCTGCTGCTCTGCCTGGGAGGTAAAGAGGAGTAATCTTTTTGCACACCACACGAAGCAGGTGATAGTCTTTTGCTACCAGAAGGATCTGAAAAACTTGTGAAAATAGTGCTGTTTAATACTTTCCCATGGCAAAGGTTAGCTTCTACATGTGTGTGTTGGTTGAATAAAACATTTTCTTATTAAAGCGATATGCTTCAGAAGGATTTTGTAACTGATGAGAATGTACGAAATGTGCAGCTTGCTACTGAATTTATTAGTGACACACGTCACAGTCCTAGCTGGGTGCTGCATATCACGAAATACAGAGAAGCACACATAGTTTGTTCGAAGGCTGTTTATTTGTAAGATGCAGACATTTAAAAGAGCTGTAAAGGGCATATTGTTATGCAGACTTTCAAGCATATTAAGTCTATTTGGAGAAATGCGATACAGATATATTGCTGGCAATGCACAAAGAGGTTATAGGCATGCTATGTGCTAGACAATGTGGAGTTTACAATATGGAAATAAAAATTGATTCCATGAATGCTTAGTAGTAATATATGCAGCCTTGCAGGACGGCTTTCTAAATTGAATAAAAAAAATGCAGAATTTATTGCAACCATTTTGGACTTTGGGAGGCAACATGACCTTGTCATTACTATGCCTTCCTGATATGTATATGATAGGAAAATGGAATTTCTCTTTCACTTCAGGAGCAGTTACTTATGGCTGTATTTCCTTCCTGACAAATGAAACTGAAATGGTAGAAGAAACCTTTTACCTGTGGGCACCTCATTCTTATTAATTCCTGCTATTTTTTGTCAGCATCTGAAAATATATTGTCAAAACTGTCACCCAAAATAAATTCAAGTGGAAGGTATTTAATTTCCCCCTGCCATACTGCTGACTTCATGTGTGTTCCCTATCAATCAGAACAGGAGTCAAAATCCTCTATAAAGCAGAAGGAAACTTGCCTGTTTTCTGACGTTAAAAATATGCATTTTCTTCTGAAGAGTTTATTTTTATTTTTATTTTTTATTTTGAGGTCTGGTTTCAAAATGACAGATATGGATAAATTAAATTGATTAGATCAATTAAGTAAATTCTCTACAATTATAACTTTAAAATGTTCTCAAAGATTGTGAATCAGCATAGCTTTGACATAAAATACATTTTTTTGTACTGATGAGGCACATAGGTTTTATTTTCTCACTGACTTGACCAATTTTACTGAAGTAAAACATACAGTAAGAGGATAATACATGTACTTCCCTGAAACAAATTAATGTGTGAGGTAAATGAAGGTGAAAGCTGCTCTTGAATCACAAAGAAGAAATGAGGTTGACAACTGGACGGATGATGGAGACAAGCAGGAGAGCAAGAGCCGAATGAGCTAGGAAATCAAAAGACAGCATGGATATCACAAGGCTCTTCCGATTTCACAGTGATTCAGAAGCTGAAAGCCTCATAACCTGTATGCAGAGAAATATGAGAACAAGAAGACACTCTCCCCTTATTTTACTATATAAACTATTTGGATTACACAATTTAAAAAAAAAAAAAGCTAAAAAAAACCAAAAAAATTGAACAACAACAACAAAAAATATGCCTGATGAAACCAGATACTACCTATTTAGAACTGATGGAATAATACAAGGGAAATCTTGAACTGAGCATGAGAGTCACCATCTCAGCCCTGCTTCTTGAGATATGATTTGGATTATGCCTGGTTTCTGGAATAGGGCCCATCATGGGCTTGACATTAAAGTGCCAACCGAGCTCGGGGATGATTTCTGACTTTTTGGAATAGCAATCGCTGCATATCATAAGCAAGATTTTATTGCTGTCAGAATCCACACTGGAAAAATAGATTTCATATCATCTGCTGCTCCATAAAGAGAAGCAGAATGTAATTAAACATGCAGCATCTCAGGCGCTGTGTACAGTGTTAATCTAAGCAGGTAAATCAGCTCAGCATGGCTAACAGTGTAGAGGGCATACAGTACAAGAGTATACACATAAAAAATAAAAACAAGAAAGCACATCCTTTTGCAGACAGTCAATAATAATTATCAAAATGGACTCTACAAGGACAGGTTACTGACGCAGAAAGAAAGCAACCATAAAGCACCTACACGCCCCAGAAAACCAAGAGAATGAAGATTAGAGAGATTGCTTCTGCTTTCCTATTCCCAAACTTCCTAGGTATTAGTACTTCATAAAACAGTTCCTCCGCTATTTCCACATGATTAAATTTTGGTTATCTCAGTGCAGCAGGATAATTGTATGCAGATCTGCATGAATTTCACACTGCTATCTCCTTTTAAATCTGTAATATATATAACCATTTGTTTTCCTTTAAAAACAACAGAAAATGGAATAAAACTGTTGTCATCTGTTCAGATTTGAATTGCATTGCTTGCTCTGGCAAGAGAAATTAGATTTTACTGGAAATATGACAGATAACCAAAATTAAGCCACCAGGGATTTTAAAAATTTCCAGAGAGTTGAAAAATTCCACTACAGCTTTGTGATTCCATTTGTTTATAGAATTTATATGACTATGGCAAAGCCTTGGAACTGGTCTTTTCTGGAATAAGTTTTAAGCTTACAGAATGGTTATTTAATACATTTTCTTAATAAATCTGTCTGATATGTTGACAAGGTTTCTGTTTTACCCAAGGGGGGAATAAGAAGTCAGAAGGACAGGAACTTCACATTTCAAGGTATCAGTCCAAGGGCTACTGTTACTTCTACATAGTCCCAACAAAACTAAAGCTGAACCTCAGGTATTTCCTTCATTTCTTCTCAGATATCTAGCCTTATCCTCTTTCTTATTCCCACTATAGCAAAAAGGAAGAACAACAAATAACCCGTCATGTTGGCTTTAATTTTTAGAGAGTTTCCTATAGAAGAGGTACCAGATAAATCACGTTCTGTACCTACAAGTTTGAGAGATGTCACATCTTATTCACTCCTTCCAATTAAGGAGACAGATGAGAAACCAGCTCCTTTGGCACCATGCATTTAAGATCCTAAGTTCTGTATTCAATTAACACAGAAAGGTAGGTGCCTCCTTCTCTGCTCGCCTGCAAATATGATGCAGATCTCATTTTAGAGACTTTTTAGTTTTAATTTTAATTTAATTTTAATTTTAATTTTTAATTTAGAAACTCAAAATTAGATGGAGCAAAAAACTTCTCACGCAAGTTGAGGTGCAGCATTGAGCTCTCCATTGTTTTGCAGAGAAGTCAAGCCAAAAGGATGCCCACAATTACCTGCAAGGTCTATTGCCTTAAGTAAAATCCCCCACTGGCACAGCTGGGCAAGCCAGTTGGCAAACAATGGCGGTGTTTCCTTCCAGTTTGATACTGGTTACAAAATCAAGAGAAAGAACCTTAAACACAACTTAGAAATTCTCCTTCTTAATTTCCTGTACTGCTTACCAGAAGTGACACTTAGTAGGTGGTGTTCTAGGTCCCTTCAGCTTTTGGATACTCTTGGCCTGCACCTTACTCAAAGGCAGCAAAATTTCCAATAACATTTTCAATTTTAACTTAAAATAAAAAAGATTTCTGTTACAATGTTTTCACAAGTTTTGCAGTTTTAAGCAAAGTTTGTATGATTTTAAGCAAAATGTACTGAGAAAACTACTCTAGATTTTTTTTTGTTGTTGTTCTCTTCTTGCCTTTTTTGTGCCTTGCTACTGTGCAAGATCCTACTTCCCTGCATTTTAAGTCACAAAAATTTCAGTGGCCCCTTTATGACAAAGTATTTGGGAGATTGAGAAATGTTTAAAAAGGGAAATGTTAACATTTTGGGAAAATAAATTTCTGATTTATCAATGTGAAGATGAAAATTTCTGCTTGAACCATAAAACTCTGCAAAAATATGAAAAGCAAGCACTGATTTCAATTCAGAATTCCCATTTTTTGTAAATTTTTTGATAAGGTCTTCAATGCCAGATAAAATAGTTCTCTCAACTGAGACTGAAGCTTCCTGCAATATCTAATCCACATTTTTCTGAAGAATCTACTGCTGTAAGTGTATCCATGAAGTAAATATTTTTTTTTGAACTCATCCATTTCTTTCAACCTGACAAATTCCTTTGAATTACATGCATACAATAAGTATCTCTCAGTCCTCAGCCACAGATGGTTTTGACCCTCAAAAATTCTTCTGACGGTATATTCATACTGCTGCTATTGCACTGCCTTTAGCTATTTTAGGATTTTATATGACCACATGTCACTGCTGTAGCTGAGCACATTTTCCATAACATGGTGGATGATAGTCTGTGATTCAAAAGAATTATTTTGGCAGTGATAATTGATGGGTCTGCAAATGTTTTATGGTCAAAACCATTGCCCTGATACAATTTTTTTTTTTCTGGAGCAGAATGGTCCCACATGTCAGGAATCTCTTTTATATATGACGAAAATACATCATATTAGAAAATGTATCAGCTATTTGTGGTTAACACTAGAAGCACTGACATGTTTTCTATTATGATGCATTTTCCCATTATAGGGAAATGATATAGAATGTTATCTAAAGTCTGTATTAAGGACAATAATATGGTCTGCCAAAATAAGAATCAGCTGTGGATGCTGTACAAATGTAATATCTTGGTCCGTGCTCAGGTGCTCTACCAAGTGAAGCCAGCTCCATCATAGGAGATGCAGAACTGCCTAACCTGTTGTTTTTAGCTTCCATACATTCATTTTGCCTCACAGCTGAAAATTAGATATTTCAGGTCTCTCAGATGATGTAAAATCCACTAACTGGAAGGATGAAATGAAAAATAATATTTAGAATTGTAGCCTAAGAATAGCTCATTTTTGAAATACACCTATTGTTTTTCAGATAGGATTCGGTTAGTTAGAATAGTGCAAATTATCAATAATATTTTATGCTCTTCAATCATTATTATTCAAACTAAATAGCTTGTGGTCTGTGTGTAATCTGGCAAATTAATCTTCACATTATTGCAAGCAGTATGTATGCATCTTGCAATACGGCATTCTTGTACTGCACAGTAACCAGAGGGAGATATTTTTTCTTCCCTATATATTTCTGGAAATGAGGAAAGGAGGACACTAAAGTAAATAATTTTCTGGCTGGTTTCACTCAAAAGCTCCTGTGGAATCTGCTGATAGCTTGCAAAGAACTTAATAAAAAGTTGGAAAAGGAGAGATTGAATAGGATAAGTAATAAGAACCAAGGTGAAGACAAGCCCTGAAAGATAAATCTAGGGACGCATACAGAGCTTCAACAGAATCCTTTGAATTAGACTGCTCTTAAACCACTTCAGCTGAATGCGGGCCCTGGAGTGCAATTTGCAGTGATACCAAATTGATAGAAATTGTTTTTCTATAAAGCACCTTGGAGTGTTAGCTTTGATTAATCAGAAGCAATTATCACAGCTAACAAAGCATAGCTACAAACACAGAGAAACCACAGTCGCGGTGAAGTTCACAGCCTTCTTGGTGCCTAGACCTATGATGTTCCACAGGAATGTAGTCTCATGCAGGACAATTTGTTGTATACTTCTGCTGTTTGTATATTTTCTGAGCACCATTGTCATCAGGTGTCTGCTTCAAAACTAGAAGAACTTAGTCACCCTTGGGGAATAACTTGACTAACTTCTAAACATCCAAGCAACAAGATGTAAAGGTTTCCTAGTGTACCCGGGCTGGTGCTAGTACCCCAAACCAGCTTATAGATTTGGGGCACGTCAGTGGCAATCTCAATTAAAAACAAGTTCTTCTCTTAGTAGCTGGTGTTCCAGGGACCGGAATTCTAGAGAACTATTCATCATTTTGTTCATTTTGCTGCTTTAAAGTACTTCAGACTAAATATCACCCGGTATGGAGAAGTTTGTTGGATTTATAGTCTCTATTGAGTTTACTTGCAGTAGACTTTAGCCACCTCAGGAACTGTGAATCTAGGTCCTGCCCCACTGTGTTAAGCTCAGAGATGCTTGCAAATAAATTGAACTTACTGACAGTCTGTATAAATACAGCAAGTTATGAGCTGTGACAAGTCAAGGTTGAGCAGGAAGCTTATTCAGCCTGCTCTGCAGTGGGAGAAGGATTGGTGGTCAGATGAAGGCAGCAAATCCTTATAGCTCTGTGGTCCGGATCATGAGTCAGACTCTACATTAGCTGTTTCAGGGCCAGAAGGATGACCTGAATTCTTATTGTCTCTGTTCAAGAGAACAATTACATCACTTGAAATGCAGGCTGACAAAGTTCTCCTGGGATGTGCTTGTGACCACTCTCTGCATGTTCAAGACGAGCTGCTGAAATACAAGATGTAATATATTCACTGTTTTTTAAAGTATTATGCTCTGCATTTCATCTTTTCCCAGATAACATCATAAATATATATATATATATATATATTTGTGGCTACTAGGGGTGGAGTTTTTTATAGACTTTTACCATAAATCCCAACTAGGCCTTCCAAAATAAATAAAAGATTGTTTCCTCGTGAAAACTATCACAGCAGCTCACCTTGAAGACCTATTTCTTTCTTTTCCTAAGTGATGTTGGAAATAACCCCAAAATACTGGAAGTTACGATTTCTGTTTTGCAGTGAGTAAATGGAGGTATAGGGACATTAAGACTATAGCACAGAAAATACTTTTGGACCTGCAGAACTGATCTCTGGTGTACATGTCTATCATGCTGCAATCCAGCATCGTAGGCAAGGAGTCTGCTTGCCTTGTGCTCATCATGGAGTGGCCTGAGTTCCTCCAAATGGTGACACAAATACAGCTGCTGCTTAGATGAAATACTTGTCCTGGGGAGTGAACCTAAAACTCCAGCTCTGCTCATTAAGGAGAAATTGCCACCCTGAAGTGAAGAAGCCCTGCTCAATGCTCAGCACCTATTAAAGAACAACCAGTATCTTGTGGTGATTCCACCACCTGCTTGTTGCATAGCAGAAATAGAGAATGGGGTTGCAGCGTACCGTCACCCTACTCAGCCTGAGGATATCCTTTGCCTCCTCTGAGAGCCTCCCCACCCAACAAGACACAGACAAATGTGGTGAGGGAAGGCTTACCCCTCCTTCTGCTCTGCTGCAGCTGTTACCCTGGAAAGACAAGGATAATGAAAGTTCATGGTGGCAAAACGAAACAGCACAGGAAGGGACCAGACCTGCATCCTACACAGACAATGGCAGAGATGAGAACCTAACAGTCCTCTTAGGCAAAGGCAGCCTTCACCATCACCATCTTCTTTTCGTTCTCCTTTACCTTCTCACTGCTGTGAAGCAAGGGAGTGTTCTAAACCCAGTTTCTACCTGCTTGCAACACATCTTTGACATCACATTTCATCATCCTGGACCTTCTTCTCTTTACATTTTCTTTTTCTCTGCACTGTGCATCACCTATAAAATTAGGAACCAGATGCAGATTAGGGACTGCAGCCTTCTTGCCTGTGGTGCTGTCCTTCCTTCCAGCCATCAACCAGCCATCAACCATTCTGCATTGTCCTTTGTGGAGAAGGTTTCAGGAGAAGGAAAGCCTCATGCCTCCCAGCTCCGCTGGGGCAAACAGTGAGGCAGGGCTGATAAGGCAAAATGTGCAAGATGTTTTTGTTTTGAATTTGTGTGTTTGTGTGTGTGGTAGTAATGCTCTGAGGTTAATCTCTATTGTATTTGGAATTGTATGCACCTCTATCAGTGATGTCCAAGGAAATGTTGACTGTTGCAGTAAACTCTGTGCAAAATGAAATACGATGAAGGAACTGCTGAGCAAAAAGAAGCAGAGGTTTCATTTCTTATTGAAAAGCATTGCCATCCCTGGAGAAAATTGATTCCTTCAACAGTTGAATCTACAAAAATGCATTAGGAATACAGAAAAAAAATCCTCCTTTAAAAGCAAAAGCAGCAAATCGTAGTTATTTGGACAGGTTTGCAAGTTTCCTTTTTCTTAAAAATGCAGCCGCAAATGAGTACATTTTTAAAATTGCAGAGAAGGCAAAATGAAGAAAAGCTTGGGATACAAAAATATTGGGATCTCTAGCTCATCCTGCTCCTATTAGTTATGGTTTAGTGCCATGCATTATGTAAATACAGAAACGTGCCTTTTAAAACCTGAGTAAAGAACTGACCTGCAGATTAAGGAGGGCCATCTTAATATTGCACATGAAAGGAATGTCCTGTATTGCAGGCTACAATAGAGAGGAATAGGAGGAACTACTCTGTGTTTAATTTTTCAATGCTTATTCCAAAAATAAATAGATTTGTGGGAACAAAAAAAGAAAAATGAAATTCAGAACTGATGACCTGTGAAGTCTTTGCTTTAAGTATGATTGTCCCTTATCTGCAGTTCTCTAAGGACCAGATAAAAATATTATGCAAAATATTAATGACACATGACAGACTTTTAAATATTTTTTACTGTCTTCCTCCTTTATACCTAAATTATAGCTTTAAGGAAGCTTTAGCATTTCTTTCTAGTAGGAAGACAAAACTTTTCTATTTTTTTAAATATTACCTTTCATTCCATTTATATTCTAGAAGAGAAAGAGTGAAGTACATTTATAATACGTTGAGATAAGAAAATGCAGACAATGTGAAAGGATATCTGTGTTCTATATTAGAAGAATATTTTTTCAGGTAGCTTATTCCACTTTAGAAAAAACACTTGCTGCTTTTGTATTGCTTCATTTGTGATGTAGGATGTGAATTGGTTGGGATGGGATGCTGCTTGCAGTTCAGGCAGCTGGGATAGATGCCCTCATTTAATTTGATTTTATAATCAAATTTTTCAGCTCTGAAACTGTAGGCTGCTGGCATAAACAGTTGATCAAATTAAAATGCCTTCTTGGACAATAAGGAAACAAAGGAAACAGCTTTATCTGCTTATTATTTTTAAAACATCCATGTGCTGAAGGAAAAAAGCAGAAAACAGAAAAAATATAGGAAAGAAAGTAAAGGTGGAGGTACTTTTGAGAAGGGAATTTTCTTATAAAAAATTTTGTCAGCTTATAGGTAGATCAGTTGGACCAGATCTTTAAAAATCTGTGTAACACTGATTACAGAGTGAAAGTGGATAAGCATTTTACAGAATGTAATTTACTCTTTGAACATTAGTTTTACATTGAGGCAATATCCATGATCAGACTACAAATAAACTACAAATAAAGTAAACTTTCTAAACAAAGGTAAGATTTACTGTATTTTGGGATAGATCTTTTATGGGCTAATGACATATCAGTAAATCCTGCTGCAGTATATGTGTTTCCTAGTTCTGAAAGAGTATCTTTCTTGTTTGGTTCACATCATAGCTTTTAAATATCCTGACTAATTTTAATCCAGAAAAAAAAAAAAAAAAAAAAGGGCTGGAAGCCAAAATGATATTAATTCTCTGGGTTAAATCATTATAGGAATGGTACCGCACACATAGGATTAAGGATTTTTGCAGTTTATATCACTTTTCATTTTCTGAGCCCCTTAACTTTGTGCTCTGGTTTTCTGTAATCCGAAAAAGACTTGGGTTTGACTCGCTTTTAGAGCTTTAGACAAGGATCTCTAGTGTGTATTGTACTCAAACCATGTGCAATTCATGCGGTCCAAGTTAAAGTTGGACCCCATTCTAGCTTTTTTTTTTTTGTAGGAAATTTTGAGAAACTGAGCCCAACAAAAATACTGCAATTGTGATTTCTTGCATTTCTGTGAAATAATATTGTTCATATAATGAGTATCAGTGCTGCAATTTTGAATGATAAGAGGACAATTTAACTTTAGTAAAAGTCAGTTTTCACTTTTCTTTATAATTTCTGAATCATTTTACTGTCTTTACAAACGATCAAGGACACATTTTTCTTGGTGTGACTCTGTTTTGTGCTTACCTTTCTTTATCACTGCAGCTGTAGTTTCGGCTCTTCTGCAAAAGCCAGATTTCACCCGAAAATGCAAGGTTACTTCCATGCCTCCGAGGAGGCAGGCCTCTCATTCAGCAGGGAGAATCTCACTCTCGTGTTCGTCCAGGTCTTCTGAGGCTCTAACTAGTGTCTGTCTGGGAAAGAAATACTGCAAGAGGCATTTATACCGCCTAATCTTAGACATCTAACATTGTGCTCTGCGTTTCCCTTTGAATGCCCTCTTTTTTTCTTTCTAGCATATGACTTTAATTCTCTAGCTACAGAAGCTCTGAACTATGCTTATATTAGATAATTAAAGGAGTTTAAGGTGGTTAATATGAACTTTCCCTTAGGCTTATGACAGTTGTCCCCAGAATTTCTCTTTACTCTCGAACTAAGATCTCCTTTAACATCAGTGCTCATGTATGATTCAGCTCTCTGACTAAATAAATCTTATATTTTGTCATTTTAATTCTGTCATATCCAAAAAAAAATCAAGTTGCTTGGAAAATAATGTAAACAATTGGGGTTCATAACAGAAACAAAGGGAAAAGGATCTGGAAGTGATTTGGACGTTAACCCACCTTAAGGAAATTAAGGTGCAATTTAATATCATAGAATCATAGAATTATAGAATCATAGAATCATTAAGGTTGGAAACGACTTCCAAGATCATCTAGTTCAATCGTTCCCCTACCACCAATATTGCCCACTAAACCATGTCCCTAAGTAAATATGGATTAAACTCTGTGATTACATTGCAACCAAACAGACCTCTGTAAGAGTGACTACGCTTATGGATTCAATCCGGTGTACAATGTAAAATTTACTGTAAATATCCTGAATTATTCAGTGGAATTCAAAATGGCAGAGACATAATTAAGTCTGGTTCCAAAATATGGAAATTGGACTATAGGAGACAGCATTTTTCCATGCTGGAAATTTCAGGATGGGTTGTTCTGTCAGTTATAGGTTTATTTCACTGTGTGTGCCATAAACAAGATTTTATGACAATAGAAAGATTTCAATAGTTTCAGCTTTAGAATTTGGCATTTTTATCTGTTCAATTAACTGATCCAAAATTCTTCCTCTGCTTTTTGCTCTATGTCCCTCCTCATGAATGTTTCTGTGCTATATTTCAAAGGCTTGGAAGGTTAACGAAAATTTCTAAAATGAGTTTCTGAGTACTGCCAGTTCCATCAGACTGTCTCCATAATGTCATTGCTCATAACTCTATACGCTGTCATTTTGGTCTGAGACAGGAACAATGGCTTTGTCCTATGAAAAGCAAATATTCCCTGGGCTTTGTGTCTTCAGTACAATGGGAGAAACTGGTCAAAATGAGGATGGTCTAAGCGAAAGCTGAAATAGATTGTCTAGCATCTTATTCTGCTAAGCCTCAAGATAAATAATGATTTGCCAGTCTGTTTGTGGTCACCCTCTTGTTCTTGCTGCTAACAATCTTACTTGTGGCACTAAACAATTTATATAGCCAGTAATGTATCAACCCAGTGAACAAATATGAATGAGTGAACCTGCTGAAATGCCCTTCCTCCACAAAATCAGCAGAGCATAACACATCAAAATAAAGGTCAGCACAGCCCCAGTGTAAACATTGCTAGTTTTCTTTGATTGGTTTCAACTCTGAGTCCCATTTATCAGTGTTAGCCACTCAAATGATCTCTGTACTTCCAAACTGTTTCTAATTTGTTCCACTGCAGTCATTAAAAAGGCAGACAATTATTTCTCTCTCTTCTCTTTGTTCACCATCTCTTGCTTTCTCTAAAAACAGTGTCCAAATTTACACTTCAGAATTCCAGAAGCAGACAGAAATTACTACTTCTACTACTACGACTCATTATTATTTCTGCATTTTGAAGTTACTCTCAGATACACAATAACAGAGGTAAGGAAAATAAAAGAGCATCCTAAAGACCGCATCTCTCAAATAGAGTTTTCTTAACCAAGACCATCAAGGAAGGCTAAATTGGGGACGTTTGTAAAGCTTTTTTGCCATTTTACTGCCACGCAGCTAAGGAAAATAGGACTGAACATCTACAATATATGCTTTTAGCTTAAGGGCCAGTAAAACTGATTAAAAAGGCAAAATTAGGAAATGTCATGAGCTGAAGAGAAAGAAAAAGGCACTAAAGATAAATAGATATGGTAGGAAACCAGTCTCCTTTTGCTAGTTCAAAGAAAAAGAAAGCTGCTTTTAGCTGGAAATCTTTCCTGAGTGGATCAAAAGGCACAAAGGTGTTTGCTGTTGTCCAATTTGCTTGATTAAATATTCATAGCATGGCTAAGGGTAAGATTTGCCTCCACTTTAATCAATAGGAACATTACCATTGTCTGTGGTAGGTGTGCTTGTAGCCCTGTTTGCCCAAGTGAACATGATGTATATTTCTCAGGCTTCAAGCCCCTTTGCAGAACTGTTTTCCATCTGTTTGGTGATTCAATTGCCTACATGTTGTCATATAGTGACATTTAAAATGTTGTGTGGTATCTGAGACATCCAAACAAGGTTGGTACGTACGACTTACGGAGACCTGCCTCCTGGACTGACAACGGCTAGCCAGGTGAATTCCCCAGGGCATCTCAAATGACACCAGGTAACTCTATACAGGCAAATGTTTCACCTCAGATTTGCTGACCGCAGACTTCCAGCCTTCTTCCTCTGCTAAGGTGGCTTGCCATTTGATTTAAGTCACAAAGATTAGTGAGGAAGATTAGTCACAAAGAAATGTACAAGGCGTTGTACTGCTCTAAGTACTTGGTGGTGATGGATCTATCTCCTTTTATCACCATTATTAGCTTTTCCAAAGTGAACAGATTCTAAGTGTCATAAATCTCTTAATCGACAAGGCATTTGAACCATCTTACAGTGCAAAAACAGAAGGGGAGCCCTTACTCTCATGCCATTTGCTCTCTAACCCAAATTTCCTTTTCTTTCTCTTGCAGGGCCTTCATACCACTCATTGAGTTATGTATGTATTTTGACAATAGTGTGAGAGCTCTTCCTTTGAAGTCTGTCAAGGGTCCACGTCAGTAGCAATAAGGACACGTTCTTTGCTGCTGTAACTTGACATATTGCCCAATGAAATCACCTAGTACATTAGCTCATCGCTTTTCCCCTTGAGTTAAAAGAAACAGAAGAGGAAAGAAGCTTTGGTTTTAATGGGTAGCTGAAGCAGATAATATCATTGAAAAGGAAACATTAAACTCTGTATTTCTGTATTTGCCTTAGGAGCTCAGATTAAAGGCAAGAGGAAGTTGGTAAGCATCACTTGCATAGTTTGGTAAGGTCAACAGCAAGACTGAATATCTCTTGAAGTGCACAATTCAAACATGAAATCATTGATTACCACAGACTTATTGTGAATCTTTCTTCCTACCTGAATTATAATGTGGCTTGACTGTTAAAGACAGATTTGTTGTTAAGCCTGAAACGCATGGTTGACTAAAGCTTGAATATAAAGATGGAACGTGTTTTCAAGCATGTATAAAAGCAAACCTCTGAATCCCTACTCTGTGCTCTCAGATGCCTAATAAATGTCAGGAGCTAGAAATAATATGGAGGGGTAGAGTGACTGACTTATGAGGAGCTGTTCAAGGATCTGAATGTTTATAACTTGGCTGGATGACTTAGCAGGAAAAGGTAACAGTCTCCAAGGACTTTATCAGTATAACTATGAAAAAAGGCAAGGGATTATTTAGGCTGATGAAAAGGATATCAAAATCAACATGCTGGACAATAATTACTCGCACTATTTCTAGAGCATTTTGTACTCAAAGATTAAAAATAAACTTTATAGCAAATTAAACCTTATGACATGAAAATTAAAAGTGTAAAGAAAATATACCACTCTTTGTAGCTGAGGAAGGCTTAAACAGTTAGAAGCAATTCCGGAGTTATTCCAGACTTATTCCAGGTCATTCAACATGTCTTTAGACAATCCAAGCAGAACTGTCAGGTTTTTGTTTTTATTTTTGTTTTTGTTTTCAAAAAAAGAATCAGTCATGAAGTAAAGGAAAGAAATCATCCAAAAGAATTCCAAAATAATATTTTCCAGATGTAAGACCTATTATTATGAGCAATAATCTTTACAGGGAGGTAGTAAGAGACTGATCATTGGAGTCAATATTGGAGCTCTGGAGGATATATGGCAGAAAGCAATCTTGTGCTGGCATTGACATTGACTGCATAATTTAATATATTTTTTTCCCATCTCAAATGCCTATTATTTTAAATTAAACAAGAACTATCTCACAGGATTCATGCAATTTACCTCATAAAAAGGGAAACTTTGAACGAGACTATAAATACAGTTCTGAGTTTTTATGACATCAAGCTGCCTTGATTTACTGCAGTGTCTCTGCAACTCCATGTAGTACTGCTTGTAATTCAAAGCTGCTCATTGTAATACACAACACACATTTTACTTTTCCATCTTCAGTGTGTGTCAAATGGTTAATTAATATGAATCCAAGATGAATACTGGCAATTTTAGAAGTATATATGGTAGTTTTTTTTTGTTAAGTTTGGGTTAAGTCTTGTAGGATCCAATCTCAAGCCTATTTGGGGAATTTTCCCACAGATGCCTGTATTGCTTTGTCTGTATGAGTACTAAAGCTTAGTGCTCTTGCTTTTTCTATTTAAAAGTAGTTGCCTGGAATAGCCAGAGAATTTGACTGTTTTTAAGAAACAACCATTTTGCACTTTCATCTGCTGATAAAACTCTATGTGACAGTTGCATTGTAGCTTGTATAATCTTCAGTAATATAAACACATGCTTTAGATTGCATAACATTTGGCCACATATGATTTGCTTCTTGAGTTGAAAATATGGCCGATTAGCATAGGGTATTGTTGATCACACTATTCATTATTTCAATATTTTAGGGCATTTTAAAATGAAAAATCTTAGCTAATGGTGCTGTCAAATATCTCTGATGATCTCAGTAGGGTGATCTCAGTAGGGTGATGCATACTTTGATTCACATCATTCCACAATTCTCATCTGAGTTACATCTGTACAAATGCATTTACTTCAGGGGAGCCGTGCTGGAATAACCAAAGAAAAAAGATATGACCGATATTTCTCATGAAAAGGAATAAATGGTCAATGCTGCATGAAAGTGCCAAGTGGGCATTTGAATACTCTCTGCCTCATTGTTTAGCATTTATATGGAGATTGTGGATGTCATTCTGATCCTAGCTGACATTAGTTTTTGCTTTGCTAATAATACAGCTCATTTCAATATCTCAGTTTCAGGAATGAAACTAATCTTTACTTATTTGGAGAAACCATTTCATGATATACTTTTAGGTCTGCCATTTGCATGCTAGAACAGTTCTAACTTCTAAACAGAAACTGTGTGGCTTATTTAAAAATCTGATATGGTATAGCAATAATGAAGTCTCCTTTGACTGAGACATCAGTCAATCTATATTTTAAGGATGCAAAGTTTATTCTAAGTCTAATAAGGGACTAAGATTTCTTATATCAACATCTGTGATTAGTATTTTACATAATCTCCTGTTACCTGGGAAACTCCATCCCATCCAGCTGCAGATGTGCTTATTCACACTTCTTGGTTGGTCTGTTATAAATGTGCATGCTAAAGCATGAAATCTTTAATCCTTGGATGACATCAAGTAGAGATCTGTATTTTAAACATGTGAAGCTATAAATATTAAAAAAAGGCAGCAAACTAGGTTGATGGTGAAGCACCATGTTTAAGATGGAAACTTCCAGATGTAGCTAATTATTTCAGGGATAGCAATGTGTACTGTTGTTTCAGATATCAAAGCCAGATTGCCTAGAATAACTGTTGACATTGCTAGACACTAGCAACGCACACAAGCACAGGGCATGGCCAGGCAAGCGTAATGACTAAGCTATATTTACATGTGACCAGCACTTTTTATCCCATTACCCTTCTATATCTTACATGTGTTCCTCCCCAAGTTACCTTAATCTCTCCTTTTTTCTACTTTTTTTCCTCCCCTAAATGTCCCTGTAGAAGTCCTGCGCAATATCAAGATGCTCTTCTCCTGCATCCCATAATGTGTCCCACCCCTAAGCAGCGATGTCCCTTAGCCTGGCATGAGATGTGGAAAGAGTTCCTGTAGACTCGTGGTGATGGGTTTTGTGCCTGGGCACTGGGGCTGAGGCTCTCCTGGAGTAGCCTGAGAGGAGCCTGGACAGGGTGTTCATTCCTAAGGAGTTCTTCATATGGGCTCCCACCTGCATTGTGCCACTGTGCTCTTCTGGGTTGTGAGATCAAAGGCCCCTTTGACTGGCTGGTGGCTCCTGTGATGGGCCTGGGAATAGCTGGGGCAGGATATTTTTTGGGCTCCCCCCACTCCTGCCATTGTCTCTCTGTGCTCCTTTGAGATTGTGCAGATGAACTTTTATCACTTTACACTGTCCCCTTCCATGAGTGTACTCATTAAGGTGTTTTTGTTTAGTCATTTTGATGGCTAAAAGGAAGAAGAATGGGAAGAAGAACAGTGTCCGGGAAAGAAGAAGCCTTAGGTCTAGTTCTGCCTTCCTCTGTGACCTTGCATAATTGAATCCGTCTTCCAGGGTGATTCTGAAGATAAGATAAAAATCTGCATGATACTCAAATATCAGAACAATGGAGTCCAAGTAAGTTCCAAAGGGCAAAAAACAATTGCAAAATACTCTAATGATTGTTATTGATATTGTGGTAGCCTGCAGCACTTCATATTTTTTTGTACTTGTTAGTTTTTTGTAGTATTTTTAGCTAACCAGGAGTTTCAGTTATGTCTCAGAAGTAGTATATACACTATTCCTGTCTAAGGAATAGTAGAGAAACATATTCAATATTTACAAAAATATTATTTTGTTCTCATAGCATGCCTTACAATTATAAATGTTTTCTCTTTCTTACAAAGTACGAAGTTCTGCAAGCTAAAAACATGCAACACAAAGAGCCAAGGGACCTGCAAGATACTATTAACTGAGGTGTATAACCTCACTGTTCCCTTGTCCATTTATTTCCTTAAATAACAGGCTTGCCTTAGTGGGAAATGAAAAAAGGTGCTGTGGCCAGCCCCAACAACACATCTTTTTCTGTAGCTAAATTACTCAACATCAATCATTTAACAGCCTACTGTGGAATTCATCCTAGGTATAATTGTGGTTTCTCACTTGCTTTCTGTTAAAAAGGATTCCATTGTTCAGTTAATGCACTCGAGAAAAACACCGCACCCACTCTAGATAAAAATAAAACCTCTACTATTCAAATCTGTTATGAATCAGCATAGTCACTGGACATAAAATGGCCATCCATAGTGATTTACCGTTGTAGATGAATTACTGAGTGCATACCCTAATGCTTTTGAATGCAGTTTACCTAGGAATTGTACGGAAGTATTTAATGTCAAATGGTAGTTTTCAAGTGATCTTTTTGCTTTTGCTCATTTTTGCTCAGAGAAATAGCTGAATGCTATTAGTTTCAAAAATGTTTTGTCCTCATGGAAACTGTTTAAACAGTTATATAATTTATTATTAAATATTTTTGGAAATTTCAGTTTCATTGTGAATGGTGGTATCAGATTTACAGTCTCAGGCCCTAAAAGTATTCTTTTTGCTATCATTAAAGGCAATCTCCAGTCAAACATCCTGTACCACTTTTTCAGCAGTAGAACCCTGAAGATGCATTGCTAAAAAAAGAGAGAGAAAAAAAAGAAAGAGAGAGAGAAAAATATTTCTTCTTTGTAGCTTACAGGTTTTAAGTCTTTTTGTTTAGACTGCTGTCAAGAAGGACAGTGTTATAACCCCTGGTGGATATGCTTGCAGTCCATGTGTACATTTGTTCATTAAACATGAGAAAGAGGTAAATAAACAGCTCAGGTCTCATGAACCTTCAAATAGCATACCATGACAAGAACTAAATTCGAATGTGCAGTTGAGAAAGCATTTCAAGAAAAGTCCCATTATATATATACTGAATTGTTCAAGTCTCCATCCCATCCCATCCAGGCAAATGCATGATAAATGCATAAATTATAACATGAATGCTAATATTCCACTATGAAGAGAAACTTCTTGTTCCCAAAGTGACCATCAGCTGTAGTGATCTTAATCACAAATGGGAGAGGTTTTTACCTGCTTCTGGTACTACAAAAGTACCAGCTAGCTGTGGAAACAGGACAAAGATCCTATGTCCTGTGTGCCCCCCTCACTATATTTGACACACCTGTCTTAAAATACCAGTTCCTGAGCTAAACTGGCATCAGATCCACAGATAATCATTTTCTTATCTCTTAAGTGGACAGAGCCTTTTCAGAGGACCTCTCTAGGTACTGTTTGCAGAGTCTCATTCACAACTTTCTCTTTCTGTGGGATAGAGGAGGGAATATAGGTAATCAGAAATAGGTATAACTATTATCCTGTGCCTTGATATCAGTTCATATTAATTACAACGTTACATTTATAAGCTATTCTATTGAGAGATTTTATCACTTTGACGCCAAATGAAATATTCCACACATTTTTTTTTTAAATTAGCTAAGATAAAAGGAGTATATACTAACTCTGTCAGTATCCAGCTCAGGACACTTCCATCTCAGCCTAAACATTGAATGTTATCACTGAAAAGCTTATTCTTCTTTGGGTTACATCTTTTTAATTGATTTTACTGTATTTCACATCTATGCGTTTTTCATTTCTTTTCAAGATTCCTCATTTTCTATTCCTATTATCCCTTCATTCATCAAGTCTCTTTGTATTCCCCCACATAGTTCAGAGTTTTAAAGACACTTTTCTCCAGTTCTTTGCACTTTTATTAGTGTATAGTCAAATGGTGCTGAGATCTTGTTATTAGTTTCATGAGACTAATTTTTTTCTCTCATGAAACTTCAAACAATACATTAAGAATTCTGTCCCTTTATATTTAGATCAAATGTTGAGAATTTATTACAAACAAAAATTAATATCTCAAAACATTCATTACAAAGTTTGTTTTCTGAAAATTTTACTTGGACTTTAATGTAGTATCTAACCTCAAATGGCACAACAGACCACATTCAAAACTAAGGTTATTGTGTATAACTCTGCTGAACTAAATTAAGCTGAATCTGCTTATACTGGAACTCAATCTAATCTGAAACTGAAATGTGAACGTGAAAATGCGTCAAATAAAGCACTAGTGTCCTGTTAATGAAGCTTGATGGCAACGGTTCATCTAATGTTCTAGAGACACACCACACACATTGCCAAAAGCAAATCTAATTAGATATGTGAATAATTCCTATAGCTCTGTTCTCACTTACTGAAATGTAATAAATGAGAGTAGATCTATGTCAATTTGCTATATTAGTTTTTAAGCTGGCTTCAGAATGCATCTTTCTGAAGTGAAAAAAAAAAAAACACAAAAAGCTGTGGACATCTATGGAATATTAAATGCCTCATTTTCTGTATCAGGTCATTACTGAAATCTTTATTAATGGCTGCATATTTGAATTAAGCCTTCTTCTGTGTATTGTATGCATATTTAAATCTGAAAAACACAAAAAAGGAAATATATATACATAAGCTTTGTAGACACCATGCAGTCATTTGGTCATATCTGATTACCCCATACAATTAATTAGAACTAAATGCTGGCTCTTATTCATCATTTATCAGAAATTCATTTGAATAACAAAGAGGATAAAATACAAAACTACATCATGAAACAGAATGGACATTCAGTCTGGAAAATACAGCTGCTCATTAGGGCCATATTAGGTCATGGCTGCATGAAGGGTATTTAAAATGCAGAAGAATTTGAATGAATAACAAAGTATTTTTGGAAGCTGATTTTACAAATCAAGGTAATTGTTCTTCTAAATAAAAGAAACCAGAAGTTCCACAGACTCATACTAACTCAAGCTTTAGCCAATTTGAATTCACTTCTGGAGATAGCATGATCACCTTCCAAACAGTTTTTAAAAAGCATGCACACAACAAACAGTGGCAGACTTCCAACAGGGCATGGAAATGTGTACATGGGGGTTGACTTAAAAATGAATGGGCTTACAACACTGCTTCAAGCATATCCTGGGCAGATTCAGCTCTTGAGGAGGTTGAAAATGGAAGCACTGGCCAAAAATCAAGCAATTTTGTAGAATAGGCTAGGAACTGACTGTAAATTGCAAAGATGTTCACAGAGAAAAACAAAACTTATGGTTTTGATGGAGGTACTGGTTTGTGATGGCCTCCTATACCTCTGCCACCTGAAAAAAATGATGTCTTTCTGGTTGTAAGTGCTAGGAATTTTGTGGAAGCAGGGAAGAGACAACTTCAGCTGCAAATACTTCACTCTTTGTGTTACAGCAGAGATTCATGAATGTAGCTGATGTGAAAAAACTAGAATTTCTATTTCCAATGTCAGTTATTTGATTGACAAATGATAAATACAGATCAGGAGTATAGGTACGGCTATAATGAAAAGTGGTAAGAATACAGAGTCTATGGCAAAACCAGCCATAGTGGTGTCTGCCTGTCTATCTGCCCATCTGTGTATCTAATCTCATCTCATCATCTCATCTCATCTCATCTCATCTCATTGTATCGCATCTCATCTCATCTCACTGTATGTATTTCAGCAAGAGTTATTCCTAGTTGTCTCCTTTTCCAAACCGAATCAGAAGATTGGCAGTTTATCTTCCTTTGCATAGATTTTAGAAGCAAGAAACGATCCTCTATTCTTGAAGATAGTCATCTCCACAGTGGCCCAAGACTGACATTACCTTTTTATATTCTCCTCTTTATATATATATATATATATTTTTTTTTTTTTTCCTCCTCTGATTGTCTAACACAGTCTCAGCTGCCTCCTCCCCTCATTCCAGTAGACAAAGCAAAGAGTATGGTTTCTTTCACCTCAGCTGGAATCACTAAACCTCTTTTGAGATATTTTAAGATATTTCTTTTTGCCTTGAACTGCCTTGCATTGCAGGTCTACTGCTAATTCCAGTGCTTCTCCAGCAACTTTGTTTTATCTCAGTGGAATGCTTCATGTCTCAGAAATACGTGTTTGTGAATATGAATTTTCTTAGCATTTCTAACTATTTCTTGTTATTACAATTATCTGAAAAGCAGTAGTAAAATATTTTAAATTGTATGCATTTAAAAAAGAGATTTATTTTCACCTTGTCAGATGTCCAGCATTCATCTCTCTTTGAATGCTCAAGCTGCACAACAGTGAAATTGTGAAGGGAGGCTGTATAAGACAACTCTGCCTTCTGCTAGAGAGCAAAAAGTAGTTTTAATTTGAGACATAGAACACATAGTATTTATTAGGTACTCTGTCTTAAACTTTTCTTCCATGGTAACAAAAGTAAATGAGCTTATGTTTACTTGAGTATATAAATCTGATGTAATTACTTCAAATAAAATAATAATGGTAATTTGCACCAAATAATACTGCAAGCATTAGTTGCCAATTTTATTTTGGTTAATAAATTAATGTTGTGTATGAGCTCCGGGAAAAACAGTGTCTGAGATTTTTTTTTTTTTTCTCAATCTGTTTGTTTCATGAACATACACTAGCCCCCTTAGGCATCAGTAATTTTAAATTAAATGTTTTTCTTATTGGTACCCGGCTGACTTTTAGTCTCTGCTACTCCCAAATGAAATGTCAAAATATAGCCAAGTCCCTGTAGATCAATCTAGTGCCAAATAATCAGTGTAGAATTTTTATTCTAAAAATGTGGTTGTATTCAAATCTTTGCATTCAAAGACATTTAGCAAAGTACTGAAAAGACTTTTATATGCTGCCACAGGGATTATAATTACTTAGAGTTTCTTTATAAAATGTCATTAGATGACCACTTTTTTTTGTTTGTTTGTTTCTCAGAAAGAGTCTCATTTGTAAAATAAAATAATGTTGTAGATCTGGAATGATCTATCCAATATTAATTTTTTTACTGAAATTATAAATCACATATTCTGAGAAACTAACTGAAACAGTATATTAAAGTAGGTGAGCAATTTTATAGAGGAAATTAAGAGACATAGTATTATTTTAGGGAGATACACTATTTTTTATCAATGCTAGAATAGTCTTGCTAGAAGTTCTAAATTATGAACATCTTTTATGCTCATAAAATGAATTATGATCTTTTATGCTTTAAAATCTTAATTTTGAATAAAAAACAACGAAAGCACTAAATAAAACTACTGAAGTTTCTCTAGTCTGTGAAGAACAAAAAGGCAGAAAGAAAAATAATGTTCTTAGCTACGTTTTATATTTATAGAAAATTCTCAAGTCACATGTTATTTGAAATAACATAAGAAATTGTACAGGCAAGCAATAACTAGGAAATAAGTTGCATACATTTTTAAAATAGCGAAATAACTCAGGAAGAAGTTCCATTTTCAATATGCTTTATACAGCCATCTTAGTTAATATCAAAGTGTGGGACAGCAAATCTCTCACTGTTTTTTGACAGAATGCTCCCTTGAAAAGAAAACCCAGGGACCAGGCTTTCACCAGGATGCTCAGGTTTCTCCAAACATTTTGCCGTGTGGAAGATGTCCACAGATTTGCTGTTTGGAAATCCTATCCACATGAATTAAAAAAGGAGTAGAAAGCACTTGAGACACTTGCCCATGACTTCTAGATGTCCCACAGAGTGACTGGAGCAGTTGGAGAAATATCCAGAAATTCCAGATTTTTCACTGTTAAGGATATGTTAGGCCTATTGTGCAGAGAGGACTTGAGAATGGCACAGCTAGCCTGATGCATTTAGGATGTATCTAGGTTTCTGAGCATGAGGACACCAGGGGTATTGATCTAAAGCTTTCACAGTGCCTTGATCTTAGACTTTTTTTTTTTTTCCTCAAAAGGGTGTTTCTTTTCTTAGAACAATGTTTTTGCAAATATGATTTTTTTCAGCATCTTGAAGCTTTACACATAAGGCTGTCCTTTTGTGATATTTGCTTATCACTTAGACTGAGGAGTAAGAAAGAAAGGCTAATAAAAATAGCACCATGGAACAAAACCAAAACACTTAGAAACAAATATCCTGTAAAGTACTTTTAGTGCCCACAGTGATATTGAGTGGTAGGAAAGAATCTAAATCTAAAATTCTGGGTGTTATCATGTCCTCTTCAAAACTTTTGATTATCAAATTTGAAGTAAAACTTATCCTAATGAGGATTATGTTTTAATAAATTACCTGGTAATTTTTAACATATAAACTAAGTTGGTGTTAAAAAAAGTGTATAATAGTGTTTAACGTAGTGACCCAAAAGCATTTAACTGTATGAAGTTTAACAAGGCCAAGTGCCGGGTCCTGCACCTGGGGCACAACAACCCCAGGCAGAGCTACAGGCTGGGGGATGAGTGGCTGGAAAGCTGCCTGGCAGAGAAAGACCTGGGTGTGCTGGTTGACAGTCGACTGAATATGAGCCAGCAGTGTGCTCAGGTGGCCAAGAAGGCCAACGGCATCCTGGCTTGTATCAGGAACAGTGTGGCCAGCAGGACTAGGGAGGTGATTGTCCCCCTGTACTCGGCTCTGGTGAGGCTGCACCTCGAGTACTGTGTTCAGTTTTGGGCCCCTCACTACAAGAAGGACATGGAGGTGCTCGAGAGAGTCCAGAGAAGGGCAACAAAGCTGGTGAGGGGTCTGGAGAACAAGTCTTACGAGGTACGGCTGAGGGAGCTGGGGTTGTTCAGCCTGGAGAAGAGGAGGCTCAGGGGTGATCTTATCGCTCTCTACAGGTACCTTAAAGGAGGCTGTAGTGAGGTGGGGATTGGTCTCTTCTCCCACGTGCCTGGTGACAGGATGAGGGGGAATGGGCTCAAGTTGCATCAGGGGAGGTTTAGGTTGAATATTAGGAAAAAATTCTTTACCGAAAGGGTAGTTAGGCATTGGAATGGGCTGCCCAGGGAAGTGGTTGAGTCACCATCCCTGGAGGTCTTTAAAAGACGTTTAGATGTTGAGCTTAGAGATATGGTTTAGTGTGGGCCTTGTTAGAGTTAGGTCAGAGGTTGGACTAGGTGATCTTGGAGGTCTCTTCCAACCTGAACAATTCTGTGTGATTCTGTGTGTGTGAAATTTGACAAACCTGCCTCATACAGTTGTGTAGTAGGTAAGCATAGCTTACCCTATTCTACCGAAGAAAACTACAGCATCAAGCAGTTTGCTACTAGCATACTAACCACATTGACAGTGGTTAGTAGCAAATCTGTTATAACATAGGAAATAGAGCACAAAGCTATATCTATAGAGGCCAACAGGGCCAGATGTGGACCTGAGCATTGAACTGATAGCTTTTTGTTTTTGTTCCAACATTAGTGGGATTGCTTGCATAAATTATTGGAGCCCTTGATAGTTAAAGCATTTCACTATTACATTATAGTTATTTACTATGTTGTTGATATTATTTTCAGCCTTTGACCTAAACTGTGCTTTCAGAAAAATTGTATCTACCTGGACTTTTCTAAGCCTCTACCTGTAGCCAATTAAGCTTTAAATAAGCTTAATACACATTTCAGATCTTGATATCTATAAGATGCAATGCACTCCCATCCTTCACAGAAAGTGGATGTGAGGCTTAAAGAATCAAAATTTCAAAAAGCTGCATTCAGAAGGCAAAGATTAGCAAGTTGCTGCATATTCATCATGGTTGGTGAATTGTACTCTCAAGAGCTGATGTGTTATTTCAAGTGCTGAGTTAACTAAAAATGTGATTATATATCACACATTTATTTTAGTGATTGTGCAAAAGAGAAGTAGTGAGGGTAGTTAAAATTCTACTACACCTCATAGAGAAGAAATAGCTTTAGTATTACTCAGTCCTCCCACTTCCTTATAAAAGCATTAAGAATCTGTAAATTAGTCACAAAGTCTCTGGATATTGCTAAAGGATATTATTAGTTTCAAAAAAAAAGCTATTTTAAGAGATAAAATGTCACAGTGTCTTGTTTATCCTACTTTCATATCAATATAAAGAAAGGAAGCTAGTAGATAATTCAGTGACATCCACTGCTTAATTTAGAAACAAGGTTCAGTACTCATGCCAAACAGCTATCCTTGTGCAAAAATATTTTTAAAATAGGAGAGTCATATATTTTGAACACTTTGATTAAGCAGAGGTGACTTTATTTTCAAGAATAAAACTGGTGTTACATTTCTGAAAGTATTATAAATATGCAATATTTTCCAGTAATCTACTCTGTGTATTTTGAAGCCGGCTTCCTGCACCATTCTGACAAACCTTATAGTTGGCTGTCCTATCAATTTGGACTTAATACAGTAGAAAAGTATCTTCTGTGATCATTATGTTCTGAACTACCTGAACTACAGGCAGTACAACACCTTTCCTGGCCTTTAGCGAATATCCTGACAAGTGGTTACAGAGTCAGCCTATTTGGTTTTCTTCCAGGCCCACAACTACTAATTTTTTGGCTACATATTTGGTCATCTTTAGGAGAAATGGTTGCTATTCCTGTTAAGGCTCCTCTATAGCCCAGGTCTTCCATGTCTTATTTAAATTATATTTAACAAAACCTATTATGCAAAAGATGGATGATGGCAATCCTGTGATTTTGGAATAAAAATGCCGATGTCATCATTTTGTGCTGCACAGGAGCCTAGAGTGTGCTGAGAGCACACCCAATGGATACTTCTTGGGCTTTGGGCAGAGTAGAGGCTTCTCTCCTTTCTGCATATGAATTGCAAAAGATTTTACGAAGGCATTCGGTATAAATATCTCAAGAATGTCACTGTGGTGGTTTTACCCTGATGGGCAGCAACTCCACCACAACCGCTCTCTCACTCCCCCTCCTCAAAGGAAAAAGGGGAGAAAATATCAATGGGAAGGGCTCAAGGGTTGAGATAAGGAAAGGGAGATCACCCACCAATTACCATCATGGGCAAAACAGACTCAGCATAGGGAGATTAACATAATTTATTACCTAATCATTAGCAGGCTAGAACAGTGAGAAACCACAAGCAAACTAAAGACACCTTCCCCCACCCACCCTCTTCTCCCTCTGCCCCCCAAGCAGCGCAGGGGAACGGGGAATGGGGACTGTGGTCAGTCCCTAACGCTGCGTCTCCGCCGCTCCTTCACGGTCACTCTCTGCCCCTGCTCCACGTGGGGTCCCTCCCACGGGATGCTGTCCTTCCCAAACTGATCCTGCGTGGGCTTCCCACAGGCTGCAGCTCTTCCAGAACTGCTCCCATATGGGTCCGTACCACGGGGTCCATCCCTCAGGACCAAACTGCTCCAACATGGCTCCCCCACGGGCAGCAGCTCCCGCCAGATCCCCTGCTCCTGCGTGGGCTCCTCTCCATGGGCTGCAGCTCCGGCCTGGGCCTGCTCCTGCGGAGGCTCCCATGGGCCGCAGCCTCCTTCAGGCCACATCCACCTGCTCCATGGGGGCTCCTCCACGGGCTGCAGCGTGGAGATCTGCTCCGTGTGGTACCCATGGGCTGCAGGGGGACGGCCTGCTCCACCATGGGCCTCTCCACGGGCCGCAGGGGAACTTCTGCTGCGGTGCCTGGAGCCCCTCCTGCCCTCCTTCTGCACTGACCTGGGTGCCTGCAGGGCTGTTTCTCACTCCTCTCTCCCAGCTGCTGTGGCACAGCAGTTTGTTCCCTTTCTTAAATCTGTTCTTACAGAAGCACAACCAGTGTTGCTCACTGGCTTGGGCCTGGCCAGCAGTGGATCCATTTTGAAGCCAGGTGGAACTGGCTCATATCTAACATGGGGCAGCTTTTGGACTCGTCTTACAAGAGGCCACCCCTGCAGCCTCCCTGCTACCAAACCCATGCCACATAAACCCAGTACAGTCACTCCTTTCAGACTGAACCTAGTGAGATTTGGGGCCTCTACTGTTTGACGACAGTACTGTTACTAGGGGACAAGGGCCCTGGGTAACCGAGTAGGCTGCTCTTTATGCTTGGACATCAAAATTACACAGAATTCTCTTTTAGTCATCAAAATAGAGTTTGTACATCTTGTTCTAAGTGACATTCCTAAGGCAGTGACTAATGTGTGGTGAAGAACAGCTCAGCCCAACTAGGCTAATTCACTCTACTCAGGCTCTTTCATCTTCATGTTTCCAGTGTTAATGCAGCAGTAATTGCCTGAGGGATGATGTTTATACTGGTGCAAATATCTTAAAGATATTTTTTTTCTCTTTTCTTTCATATCATTCCAAAAGACTGAGAATGACTGAACCACTTATGTTGAAATAGAAGGACTAGAGGCTGCTGGACTCATGCCATTAGAAGAAGCACCATCCTGTAATATCTCAATATCAAATATATATAGCTTCAGCAAGCAATGCACTTGGTCCTGATAGGTTTCCATTAATAAACCCTAAATATCTTCTCTTTCCATAGCTTTTCCCCTTCTCCCTCTTATTTCAGCTTTTCTCACCCTCACCCCGTAGACACATACATGCACATTCCTAAGAAGACCACAGCATCTAGACTAAGACTACTTTATATTCATCTGAACNATGAGACAAACGGGGGGGGGGGAAGCAGGCATTAAGAAACACACCTCCGAATTGTGTAAAGTTTTAAACAGATGGGGAAATGGGCAGAAAACTGAAGCATGAAATGTTATGTTATTAAGTGCAAGGAAATATCATGGTTTTATTGTCAGTTCCTCATGCTATTTAGCAGAAGAAGACAAAGAGGTCTAAAAATAAACTGGTATAATAGGGTTACAGAAAATGTGTACAAAAATATGATTTGCATCAAGCTTGGTCTAGGAAAATAATTAAATAAAATAAGGCCATTAACGAAGATGGGGGCAGTCATCAGAAAACCTCTGACATTAATTTTTATGAAGCAGTTAAAATTCTCACTGCAGCTCCAGGTTTGCATGTGAACTATGACCAATCATTCACTCTGAAAACAATATGAGATAAATTTACAATTTAGCTTGTGATCTGTATAGCTCAACACAAATGAATCAAACAATATGCAATAAATTTCATGGATTGTTAAGTTTTAGTTCTGGTGATGTAAATCACAGGTAGGATCATATTACAGTGGGATATAGTATTGGGTTGATGAAACACAAAAATAGAAAGTCAGATCTTGTTCTGAATATCCAGGCATCAGTAGAGTGAAAAACACAGTAGACAGATGAAGAAGAAAAAAACTTATTGCCATACAGAAACTCCCATAAATAGCAGCAGTGAAACCACCTGTTTAACTCACCTGTAGAGAGACTGCAAACTTAATCAGTGAGCTCTACTCAGTGACCAAAAATTCTGAAAGAAAGTTAGTGGAGTAACAGTGCACAAGTATAGCCATTATGATTTCTTTCAAGATCAACTAATTCTGTCATAGGAAAACAAAAGTATTTTATTCTCTTGGCTTGAAACAGTTATGGATTTTGATGTCATGGCAATATTTGTTCTGTATTTTGCTCACTATCAGGAGAAGATCAGACATGTCATGAAGCAAAATGGGCTTATATTTCCACTATACACAACTATGTTCTTGTAATGATCCTTATTTTACTTATATTTCCACAAGATTATGAAATAATGCAAATGCCACAGAAAATTTAGAGTTTAAATCAGATACTGATTCCATGGATATTGTCTCTGTGAATTTCATTGTAACTTCTCTTCTAAGGCTTCAAAAGCAAGACTTTTGCAGCCACCCAGGCCTTGCAAAGAATGGTGGCTCATTGAAGATGAAGGTCTTTGTTAAATGTCTTGACACAGGATAAATTTTGCTCTTTTCTTGTTTATATCTGAGGAAGGGAACTTCACTTCAATTGGAGGACTAATCTCCCCATCAGCACAGTAAAAACCAAGCACAGCACTGGAAAACTGAGGGAAGAACTGAATCTTTCACACAGAGAGTCATTGCCCCAGTGACTCAAAAGGATAACTAAGTTTCAAGGGGTTACATAGATCAGTTCTGATTACACTGGCCTAATTGTTATTAAGAAGCAAGATCAAACATTTCAGGAAGACAAAGAATAAAATAAACTTTAGGGAACAAATAAAATTTAGGGAACAGAAACCAAGAAGAATCATAGCAACAATGAAAGGAAGGAGTGGGGAAAAGGCCATAAAAAGAAAATAAAAACAAAGGTGATGAAGCATATATTTAGAGATTTATACTCAAAATCCTACCAAATCTGTCTGTTTCATCACCCAGCAATAAATCTACTGACCGCTATCTTTGTATAAAAACAAATTGGCAGCTGTATGTCTATGTCTATCATTAGAGAACTCTCTCTGATGTTCTTAGAAGCAAGTCATTTAGCCTGCCTTGAGTGATTGTCTCATTAATAATCTTACTTCTTTGTTTTTGTTGGTTGGTTCATTAAGTTCATGCATGCATAAAGTTGCTGCTGCTGCAGATAATGTGCAAAGCCTTTAAAAACCAAGGCTTTTCAAACTGCTATAACATTTATTAATTCAGGAAAATTCTATACATTTCTAAAATTTTACTTCAACTGAGGTGATTCATTAGTCTTTTTTTTTTTTCCTTCCACAACATGATAATTTACTTTTCAAAATTTCCGTTTGAAATAAACTCTCTTCTGTCAAGACTTTTTTTTTTTTTTTTTTTCCTAGAAAATGTTCCTCTCTGTTCTTTCTCCACCTATTTTTATTTGCACCAGGAGTCCTTGGGGATGGGAGCTAGGATGCCAGGGTGCTGGGCATGGCTGTGCAAGTCCCTGCTTTCCTTGTTTGAACTGCACTCAGAAATAAAACAACTGCAAGGTTGTAGCCAGCATTTTAAAATGCTTCATTATTTGCTACATTGCAAAATTGAATCAAAGTGTTTTCTTTGCTTCAGAAATGCTCCATCTGACACAAAATGAAATACCTCATTGAAGATATTAGTAAGAAAAACAAAAAAGGGAAAGGGTGAAAACTACTCTCATAAGAAAGTAATCTAGCCTGCTAAGCTGTAGGAGCATTCTGGGAAGTGCTTTCAGTCCCTCCTACAGACTCTGTCACACTTTGGATAAATTGTTAGATATTTGCTAGTGCAGAGTCTAGAATCCATCAATGAGGCAAATGGCCTAACAGCCAGGATGGAATCATTTATGCAGCCTGGCATAATGACTATTTAAGTATTTTTTATACGAAGAGGAATTGTATAAGCAGGGACTGTGAAAGTTCTGCCTCAGAATATCTAAATAGGTAGTGATTAAGACATGCATGCTAAAAGTAAAGTATATGAGTTCAAATTCTGGTCCTGTATCAAGCAGAGGCTTTGGACTTGGATTTTTATTTTTATTTTTCCACTGTTGATTTCTATTTGACAGCCTGTCACTTATCTAGGACTGTACCTCTTGCTATCCTTTTCATTTGCACTGTCCAGTCTCTACAAAGGTGAAGTTATGGGCCTGAGTCTGCCCAGAAGGCGGGTGGAATTTGGAATCATAGAATCATAGAATATCCTGAGTTGGAAGGGACCCACAAGGATCATCGAGTCCAACTCCTGGCTTCACACCGGACCAGCCAAAAACCAAACCATATGTCTGAAAGCATTGTCCAAATTCTTCTTGAACTCCAGCAGGCTCAGTGCTGTTTAGCCGTTTCCAGTGCCCAACCACCCTCTTGGTGAAGAACCTTTTCCTAATACCCAGCCTGACCTTCCCCTGTCACACCTCCATGCTGTTTCCTCGGGTCCTGTCGCTGTCACCAGAGAGAAGAGATTAGCGCCTGCCCCTCCGCTCCCCTCGTGAGGAAGCTGTAGGCTGCCATGAGGCCTCAGTCTCCTCGTTTCTAGACTGAACAAACCAAGTGACCTCAGCCATTCCATACGCCTTCTCCTCTAGATCCTTCCCATCTTTGTAGCTCTCCTTTGGACACTCTGTAATAGTTTTATGTCCTTCTTGTATTGTGGTTGCCAAAACTGCACACAGTACTCGAGGTGAGGCCGCGCCAGTGCAGGGCAGAGCAGGACAATCACTTCCCTCGACTGGCTAGCAATGCCATGCTTGATGCACCCCAGGGTGCGGTAGGCCCTTCTGGCTGCCAGGGCACGCTGGTGACTCATGTTCAACTTGCTGTCAACCAAAATCCCCATATCTGATTCTGTGGGGCTGCTCTCCAGCTTCTTGTCCCTCAGTCTGTACGTATGTGCAAGGTTGCCCCATCCCAGGTGCAGAATCTGACAATTGCTCTTGTTAAACTTCATACAGCTGGTGATTGCCCAGCCCTCTAATTTGTCAAGATCTCTCTGCAAGGCCTCTCTGCCCCTGAGGGAGTCAACAGCTCCTCCTAATTTCGTGTCATCCACAAACTTACTTAGTATACCTTCAAGTCTTGCATCCAAGTAATTTATGAAAACATTAAAGGGAACAGGCCCTAAACCGGAGCCCTGAGGAACCCCACTAGTAACTGTCCACTAGCCAGATGTAACCCCATCTACTATAACCCATTGAGCCTGACCCATCAGCTAATTGTTCACCCATCTTTTTATGTTTTTATCTAGCTGTACGCTGGACATTTTGTCCATAAGGATACTGTGAGAAATGGTATCAAAAGCTTTGCTGAAATCCAAAAAGATTACATCAACTGTCTTCCCTTGGTCAACTAGGTGGGTAACCTTGTCATAAAAGGAAATTAAGTTTGTTAGGCAGGACTTTCCACCTGTGAACTTGTGTTGGCTATGACCAGTGACTGCATTGTCTTTCAAGTGTTTTTCAAGAACTCCCAGAATAATTTTCTCCATAATTTTTACCAGGCTCTGAAGTGAGACTGACAGGCCTGTAATTACCAGTGTCTTCTTTCTTGCCTTTCTTGAAAATTGGAACAGCATTTGCCAGCTTCCAGTTGACTGGGACCTCTCCAGATTCCCAAGACCATTGAAAAATAATTGAGAGAGGTCTTGCGATGACATCAACCAGCTTTTTCAGTACCCTGGGATGAATCCCATCAGGCCCCACAGACATATGCATCCAGCTGGAGCAGCAAATCCCACACAAGTTCAGGGCTGGCTGAGAGTTTATCATTACTGCAGCCACAGTCCTCTAACTCAGGGCTCTTACACAGCCCAAGTCTGTGTAAGCAGTTTACTGCTGACAACTTTTCAATTGCTGGTACCACTTTTTTCTATGGTTTGTCTTTAAATTTGGCCTTCAAAATATTTGTCACAATAAAACTATTGAACAAATTCAACCTGAATTCAAAAAACATTTGCCTGTATAGAAAAGTCATTTTTGGCCACTTTCAGTGTTCAAAAACAAAAACAAAAACAAAGCGTCAGATGTAGTGCTAAGTGGTGCTCAGACAAAGCTAAGAGACATGCTGTTATGAGGCAAGATAAAAAAAGGAAAGACAGGAGGAAGAGAGAAACAGAGGTAAGCCAAACTAAATAAAACTTCATAGTACAGCTATGGTTAGCTCATGGTATTTATGAATGTTACCTGACTGCGTATGCAGGTTCTTGAACATAAGACAATTTTTATTAGCTCACATTCTTAGATAGATATCCTCTGCTCTGTTAATGTTAACTGAGCAGATGATAGTTAATTTATTTCTACCAGAACAAAATTGTCACTTCATTGTGTTTCTGGCAGATAGTGGTTGGGTTCTTCCTCAGCAGCGTGTGAGGGGAACTCTAGGAACAACCCATGTCCTCTCACGCTGCCTGGAAAAAGTGCACTGACACTGTGATAGCCTATTGTATTCAATATTTAGATTACTCAACTACTGTTATACTATTTTGTTCAATTTATATGATATTATTCAATTATTATTATTATCTTTAATCATTCAGTATATTTGGACTGTAAGTCCAAAAGACCTGTAAAGGGACAGGACCACATAGGATTGATTCCCTGTATTGCACTGGAACTCACTAACTATACTATGTGGATAGCTTTAGAAGAGGTTACTTTTAACATTCAGACTACTTTCCTGGCTTGGCACTTCCTCCTCTCCTCCTTTCCAAGTGGGAATTTTGCATAACGGTTTCAAAAATATCTGAGCTCTGTGGAGATTTAAATCTCAGTCCTACTGATTTAAATACAATTTCAGCTCCTAAAACACTTAAGACATTTTTGAAAAGCTGCCCTTTTTTCTCCATGCGTTTGTAAGTTATATTGTTCTACCAAAAGATAAGGAAAATTAATGAGGCTTATAGTTAAAAAAAAAAAAAAAATCCCTGAAATAACACCTGAGAATTTGAATGGCTGGGCTGGTTCTCATTATTTCAGCCATTCTTGCTATTTTCGCTTTTCAATCCTCATGTTCATTAAATGCAGTTGGAGTATGAGACAAAAAAGTTGTCTTCTGATTTTCTAATTTACCAGTTCACCAGTGCAGACTTCATAGACTCACTGCCTTCAAAGTAATGGAGTGGAATTCAATATATATTGCATTTTCTTTTAAAAGAAATATAAATAGCATGAAAACTGTATTTTGCTTG
The DNA here is from genome assembly GCA_013399115.1 of Anseranas semipalmata. Lineage (NCBI taxonomy): Eukaryota > Metazoa > Chordata > Aves > Anseriformes > Anseranatidae > Anseranas > Anseranas semipalmata. The sequence goes on along the minus strand of VXAA01005682.1, from coordinate 57,509 downwards.
TATTGAGGCTGAGGCTCGATTTCAAAATCCTGAATGCTAAGATAGGGGGCATCTGTCTACAAAAAGTAATGTAGCTCCTTGTTACTGTTTCAGAAGAAATATATAGCATGGCAAGACTCCTCCTGGATTTAAAAGTATGTAAAGTGCATTTAAAAAAGGGTGTGAAAATATGTGAGACTATTGATAAATGTCTACAGAGAAGCACCTTGCAAGAATGCACTCTGAAGCATTTGGTTCAGCACATGTATTGATTTTGTGCATGTTACATGATGAACAGCTTCTATAGAAAGCTATGGGCACAGGATCCCTCACCTCTAACCAGTTCAGTGCACAGTGCATTGGTGAGTTTGGCAAATGCTCCTGGTGCTGCAGTTCAAAATGTACTCCAGGATACTAGTAATAGTGTGCAACCAGGTAGCACCATTGCCATGAAGGTTTGTGAGTTTTTCTAGTGTCTGTTACTGGTTTTATTAGCTAAAAAGATTAGGTAAGCAGATTAGCTAAGTAGAAAGACAGATCAAGGGAGAGAAGAAATCAAGCAGAAGGGCAGAGAAACCTAGAAAAATGTAGAGTTGTGACAAAACTGATGGAAAAGGAACAGCACAGTGAAGCCAAAAAAACACCAGAGAGCACAAGCATTTGGAAGGCCAGGCATATCAAAACTGATGAAAACTGATAACTTCAGTTCTGCTGAGTTGGATTCTTTTCCATCTATACTCCCAGCCTAAAAATCAAACCAAACCAAACCAAACCAAACCAAATCAAACCAAACTGAACCGAACCAAACCAAACCAAACCAAACCAAACCAAACCAAACCAAACCAAATCAAACCAAACCAAATGTGTTTGATGTTATTTCTCAGGCTTAGATTTCAGACCCAGACAACCCAGGAAAGATAGATGATACAGAAGCACATACATGGAGGCTCTGATTGACCTACCTCGCGTGAAGAATCATAGAAGCATAGAAGCGTAGAATGGTTTGGGTTGGAAGGGACCTTAAAGATCACCTAGTCCCAACCCCCCTGCCATGGGCAGGGACACCTCCCATTAGATCAGGTTGCCCAAAGCCCCATCTAGCCTGGCCTTGGACACTTCCAGGGATGGGACATCCACATCTTCTCTAGGCAACCTGTTCCAGTGCCTCACCACCCTCATAAGTGAAGAATTTCTTTCATATATCTAATCTAAATCTACCCTCTTTTAGTTTAAAGCCATTACCGCTTGCCCTCTGGCTACACTCCCTGACTTAGAGTCCCTCCCCAGCTTTCCTGTAGGCCCCCTTTAAGTACTGGAAGGCCGCTATAAGGTCTGCTTGGAGCCTTCTCTTCTCTAGACTGAACAACCCCAACTTTCTCAGCCTGTCTTCATAGGAGAGGTGCTCCAGCCCTCTGGTCTTCTTCTGTGGCCCTCCTCTGGACCTACTCTAACAGGTAACTCACTTTAACAGAAGTTCATTCATGCCTTACAATGGTACAAAGCAACCATTCAGTTCTGCAAAATGATCAGAATCCCCCAAAGGAAAATGAATTCAAGTGCCGTGCTCTGAAGCTTTTCAGCAAGAAAGCTGCTGAGTGTACCTCTGAGGTTCTTAATCATCTGCAGTATGGAAGTCCCCCAAGACCTTGGCAATAATCATAATTCATTGTGAAGTTTTATTCTGCTTCAGTTGTAGTCTGGGGTAAAGCTTTAATTAAAGGATAGATGCAAAATCAAGACTCATGTCATTAGAATAAATATTTTCAGGGTGATGGTGAGGTGGGAATAAGGATACTTCCAAATGAACAATACCATGTGAAACAAACAGAAACTCCTCTTCAGTAATGGAGAAGAGTGAAGTCTAATACATTGTGACATGATTTACTTAATGGAATCTCCATTGCTTGAGTAATTTCAAACCAGATTTACCAGGAGAAACAATGTTATGCTATAGCACAAAGCTAGCAAGTGACAGACAATATTATGTGGATTTTTATATCTCAATTTCCATTTCTAAGGAGTATGCAATGAGTAAGGAGCAGTGCCATTATTTTCAAAACACCATGGGAAAGAAGAGAAAAGGCCCATATTCTCTTTTTCTTACTCCCATGAGAGTCCTAGTGGCATCAGCAGAAAAAAATAAAGCAAGCAGTGCTTAATTCATCTGTTTAGAAACATACTGTGACTTTGGGAAATTATGCCATGTATTCAAGTGCCTACTAATTGCAGTCACAGTGGCTTCTTTCAGCAAATCAAGATAATTTAGTACTGCATATTGAAATTTTCACTATGACCTCAGCTGCCACCCCGTCCTCAAAAAATATTTGTTTTAAAAAGCTTCAGGAACACGCCTTTTCTGCTTAATAAGATCCATTTCAATGATGGTTGCAGAAGCAGAGGGTTAATAATAATATTGTGGTACTCTGCAGTTAACTGGTTTGGCTTTCCATCACCTGGTTTATCTACCCTAAGACCAAATTATTATCTTATAATAAAATGAAAAGCTGCTATTATTGCTTAATGTAAGTACACTTAAAATTATTATTAGTAGTGTGCTTGGTAAGGTTCAATCATGAGGTCTTTGATGCTAACTTCAAAAATTACATCTCTGATTTAACTAGAATAAATGAGATGGTTGCTTCTCTCTAATTAAAGCCAAAAATATATCTATAGTACTTGGCAATTTTCTGTCAAAACACTATATTAGAGCAGCATTTATTACATTCATTTTATTATAATTACAATTACCTTACATTTACTGAGGGTCCAATCCTCAGAAACCTACATCTGACTGAAGAAAAGAATCATATTTGTTTGAAACCAAAAGGAAGCCTGTATACCAAACTGAAGGCAAAGTGCATGCATCTGCAAGATATCTCACTGCCATAGCCCATTAGTCCTTGTCTCTATGTACAGACTTATGGTGATACTGCCAGCAGCTACAAACACGTTCACTAACTGCACTCAGGGGCCCTGTTTGCAAGGATATAACTGCAGGTACTTTCTAAAAAA
>VXAA01005682.1:34189-54490 GCA_013399115.1 Anseranas semipalmata | reverse complement strand
AAAAAAACAGTTCTTTTTGGTTCATCCCTGAATTTTGGGCTTTCAGCGTAGCAGTGTCTTACTCTTACCTTTTTCAGGCAGGCAGTGATGAGCAGTAATGGGTGACCAGCAAAGAGAAAGGGAACTCCGGCTGGTTTTACTCTTGCAGAGAGCTAAAGCAGTGTGGTGTGGGTGGGTGGCCAGTTGAGCTAAAAGTTTAAGAGAAAGAAGTTGAAGGAATACCTCAGTGAACAGCGAGTACTAACCTAACTAAACATTTCTGTCTTCTTTCCTGGTTCTCTCATCTGTATTCACGATTTTTTCATTTTGGCTCTAAACATTAGCACAATCATGCTTTACAGGCACAAATACTCCCTTAAAAACAGATTTAAAACTTAAAAGCCTGAATAATTACTGTAAGATTTTTTTTTCTTCAATGGGGCATCTGATTGCACAATGTAGAGTTCATACTGTGTTAGATAGTTTCTTAACTCAGTGGAGAGAAACAATTAAATGCAATCAAACTATCACTGGGCAAATTGTGAATTCACAATCTATGAAACAAGAGATTTAGTTTATTAGGTCTTCAGAAAACCTGTGAAAATTTCAAAATACTTATTCCCCAACACATACAGAAAGAAAATAATTACTATGAATTATTCAGTTCTTGTTTGCAGTAGGAAGGAAATGCTTATAAAAGGTGAAGTGACGACTTCTGTTTGTAGATCAAATACGGACAGAAGCAGTGAACACAAACTGCTGAATGAGTGAGCAATACAATTATACTTAGAGCAAATAATTCAGGAAAGAATTATTCTACTGTTCGAACAAAACAGTGGTCAATTCATCTATGTAAGGTCATTACATTTTGTGAGTAATATACTTTCGAAACATTCAGAGCACAGCACAGAAGACATTTGTAGTCTCACAAATGTATCCCTACTTGTTATTGTTGTAATTTACCAGACAGATCCTGCTGTTTTGCTAAGATCTCTGCCTATGCCATTGAAATCAAAGGAAGCTTTGATTTTAATGGGAACAAGATCAAGGTTTAGCCACTCAACATGTCCTTGAGCCAAAACAAAACTTCCAAGGAGGTTAATGTTGAGAGCACTGTTTTGATTGCATAATGACGCCAACAGACAAGATAGGAAAAATCATTGGGCTGCACTGAAATTGGAAGTGTATGTGTCTATTTAAACTGCTAATACTTCATCTAACCTACTGTGCTGAACAGTCACAAAATGAACCTATGCAGTGGCTGAATTGCTGTCGATAAAGCAAAAGCAAGCAATAGAATGTTATTCTGTTTCTATAATACAGTTATTTCTATGTTATTGCAGCAATAGTGAAAAATATACAATACCCCAACACTGAGATGCTACATTTTTGGAATTGTTTACAGATGTGCTATTCTAAAACAGCGCTTTCTGTGAGACAGTGAGATGCAATCTTTACAAAATGAGATTATTCAGCAGGGTGACCAAAAATTTACTCCCTAGTTAGATTTACCCACCAGAACAGAGGCAAGTATTGAGTAAAGCCACAGTTTTTCAAAAGATTAAAGTACTGAGGGTTAACCTTTAAATTCAATTCCTGTATGAGTGTATTTCCTGCATCCTTAGTAGATGACTCTGGCTTGAGATGGCATAACATTCTTTAGGATCTGATTTTGGCAGGTGATTCTCCTGAAAGGGTGTGATCCTACAAGTAGAAAAGCTACAGGAGCACATCTGGTTAAATCTCAGGAAAAATACTGATATCCTGCCGCAAGGTTTTAAAATATGGGGATCTCCTGAAGGTGTTCATAAAATACATATATATATTTTTTAAAACTATATTTTCTTAATTCTATTATTGCATGAGCAAAAATAAAGGGAAAGTATTGTACCCATTTTAAAATAAATTTGGGCTAAACATTTCCAGTTATATTCTGATTTTGGCACTGACACTGGAGTGTTTTGCTTTTTTTTTTTTTTACCTTATGCTGTATCAGAGGATCAGGAGAGGCTGTCCTCACAGAACAGTGAATGTGATTCTCTGTACTTCCATGTTGCTCAGAACCCAAGGGAAAATCTGAATCTAGTTTCAGATTCAAGACTGAATCTTATGATTTAGTTTATCATTACAGTGGGACAGTCTTGTTCATTACAGTGAGTCAACCTATATATTTATTGGCCAGTTTATACTAAATAAATGTAGTCATTTACAGGCACAGTTGCAAGAATATGTATTCCATATTTTTTCATTTCATTTGTGATATTTGTCTTTATGTGCTATATGGCAGCCTCACTGGAAATATTTTCCTATATTCTGTTAGCTATTATTATTTATATATTTTAATTTTATTCTACAGTTTCAAAGTTGCTTCTGTAATCTTGCTGAAATACTTCATCTGCTAATAGTCAATTTTGCTTACTGAGAAAGATAATAAGAATAGATAGGAAGATACCAAAATTTAATAGTCTTTTCAAGACTTAATGATGCAAATCAGCCAATGCATCTGTGCATATTAATTCAAAGCAATCCTACAATAATGAAAAGAAAAACCTGTTTTTCTAAAACAATGGTAAATGCAATTAACAGAAAATTTTAAAGGAAATTATATTTTTAGTTATTTTATTAAACAATTCATAAAACACTACTAAGGTATTCAGTGGGTGTAAACATCTGGTGTTTATGCTTCTTCTGCTGTACCAAAGATGACTAATTATTTTCCAGGTGTCATGGAAAAAAAAAAATGGTTAATCACCCAGTCAGTTTAGCCTAATGTTCTGCAACTACAAGCTGCTGTTTCCAGGTGTGTGTGTGTGTGCATATATATGCGTGCCTGTATGCATGCAGGTAAGAGTATTCTGGACCTCATTCCACTCCTCCTTACAAGATGGGGAGGTCTAAAGTTTGGCAATGAATTTGTACTGATATGGATCCAGACTAAACACTGTGACACAGATATGGACTTGAGGATACGTGGGATGAAGGGGCAGACTAAAGCACATATTTAAGTTCTTTACTAACACAGACCAGAGAGAAAAAAAAAGAACCTTGTTGAATCTCTTCTGTAACTCATAATCACCTAAAACATGCTGAAATGAAGACCTAGAATGAGGATAACATTTTGGAGAACTAGATGATCTAACCTGATACTCATTATGACAAGCAGGACCATTGCTGCAACCTTCCCCCTTAATTAATATGGTCCTCACTCATGTTTGTGGGAGGACAGTTGTATACCAAAAGCCATGATTAGCTATTCTCAGGCTTTTTGTCAATATTTGATTTTTTGCGCAGTTCAGATACTCCTTTGAATCTCCTGCAAATGTCTACCATTATGCTGTTTAATTTAGCAGAGTGGGTGGATTCACAGAGCTATTTCATGGAGGAATTAGGAAATGGATTTTCTCATGCTGACCTCTAAAGGACAGTTATTCTTCTGAGGTGATGACATCCTTTCTTCACCTGATGTGACTCCAAAATCACCACCCTGCCTATCATTTACACAGATGGATGTTACGCATGCTTATGTTCAGATGAATTCTTGGAACTCTTTTTGGGTTTCACCCCTAAAAAAATACTATGCAGTAATATTCAAAACACTGTAAAGAAAAATTAAATTTCTCTAAAGCTCTAGGTTAATAAAGGATGCAGAAAAAATAGTATGAAAAAAGTGGCAGAGAACAAAAAGGGATGGAGCAGGGTGAAGTAAAAAGATAGTTGTGGTATAAGTTGGCTGGCACCAAGCTTCATCCCCAAGAAATTAATATTACCTCCTCAGCTGCTTCCTATTGCTTGTGCCTCTCTTGTTCCCTCATCTTTGCAGCTCCTTTCACTCAGAGGATGTACAGCAACGTGTTCATTTAATGCCTCTTCCCTTGAAAATACCTGAATTCAGAGCATGTTTGCAGGGTAATCAAATGTGTGATACAGCAACTTCAGACACGCAAACTAGGTTAAATTTATCTAGTCTGGATGACAAGGACAATGATGCTGCAGAATCTCTCCTGTTCTTTCTCTTGAAACTAATATCTGGAATCTGTGGCTTCCTATTTTTCATACTGAAGTTAACTTGATTCAGGCTGGCTCGGTTCAGTGTGACAAGTGCAACAGTCATTCTCCCCAGTTACAGAACATAGATATATGAAAATATATGCATGCATATATATGAAAATCTCCTGGAATATACCAGAAACAACATGCAAGGCCCAAAATACTATAAGCCATCTCCAGAAGAGTTTAGGGACTATTATATAGTCCTTATATATAGGTTGGACTAGGTGATCTTGAAGGTCTCTTCCAACCTGGAGGATTCTGTGATTCTGTGATATCCAAATTTACTCCTCTGGACTTCACCAGTTTTCATTTTTTTCCCCTTTCATCTTTTGTGCAATCGCTGTGTGTTATTACATTAAGCTTTAGTTCTCTTTATAGGATAAAACACTTCAAGCCATTGTTTTCACATCATGTTTGTTTGGTTTTGTTTTTAAATTGACTTTTTTTTTTTTTTTTTCCTCTAAACATTTCTGCCAAAAGTATTTCTTGGCAGCAACTTTGCCTGAACAGGAAATACACAATCTGGATTTCTTACAAATAATTAGTGGATCAAATTATAGTGACAGGTGGGGGAAGAGGGAGGTAGCCACAGGAGAAGGAGGGAGAGGTAACAGACCATCTAGGGACAGCTCGTCACAGCTTTAACAGAGCAGGAATTGCGAACAGCTCATTACTGAGCATGCCCCATGGGTGACATTTCAGCAGGCCCTCAAAAAGGTCATTTCTGTAACTGTTTCTTGATATTGTGTTAACTGCAGTGTTCTAAATGCATTTTTTTTAGTCACAGTTGGACAGTTATTGCTGTAGGCTGATTATTTAAAATGCTTATTCAGGGGACCTTTTGGTCCAATCATTTTTTTTAGGATCAGTTTTGTGGCTAAATCATAGTCCAGTTCTGTGAACTTAAAGAAACTAATATACTTGCTCAACTTGACATATCTTGCAGAGAGGTCAGCAGAATACTTCACAACACAGTGTAATACAACCAGACTACTGAGTTCTTTCCCCAGCTCATTTTCCGCACAGCCCTGTGTTAGTCCTGGGCCTGGACTTGTGCTCGTGGCCTGGCTCTCCCCAAGGCTGCAACTAGTGCTAGCAGCGACCACTCTGGTAACACTGCAGAGAGTCAGAAAGATGGGGGAAGAAGTTGTGTGAGTAGCTATGCTGATTAAACAAGGCGCCAACAGCAGGCAGTCTCTGCGTAACCTGTAGCAGATGTTTCTAATGCCGTTCTGCTGTAACCACCACACCACACTACACTGACAACGTTGTGAGGCCCAGCCAGAGGGAAGAGTAGGCTTGATACCTGAGTCGTCCCCCTTCACTTGCATTGCCCAGCGCAGAGACCAGCCACAGGCTGCTTCCAAAACTACCATAGCACACGAGGGTCGAACCATTCTGGAAAGCACTGTACAGCTGATCTGTTTATCTGACTTTGGCCTTGGGACAACATTGCAAGAGCATATGGGATATGTGGGGCATCCAGCTATACATCAGCAGCCTACAATGTAAGGCAGGTAGATCTTGGTGTCCTAGACAGTTACAGATAAGCAACCACGGTCCTTAAACCACACAGTCCTCTTGTGGTGAGCATCTAATTAAAACATCATTACTATATCTCCTCAGAAGTAAAATGAAGATGTGGCATCTGGCTGCCCTATATAGTAGAAATTTTGAATACAGTCCCCTGTTTAAATAGGACAAGGCAGAAATCAAGCTTTCAAAGGCTTTCACTGAAAATATAAAGTCTATTAGCAAACCTGGACCTAGTGATTCTTTCTCACAGTCTGACGTTAATAGTGTTAGTATGTTGAAATTCAAGACATATTATGATATTGCCCTTCTCCTTTTTCTCCCTAAAAAATGCTTTAATGGCCTTTAAAACCAGCATAATCAAGCCATGATTCTATTGTCAACAGTCTGGAATAAATCTTGCTCTCTGGCATTTACTTATTAGGTAACACAGTCACGTTTCTTTCAGCCGTGCTGTGAACACAGAATAAATGGCTTGTGATGTTTAGCACTCTTGGTTAAAATCCCATTTTTATGGTTCAAGAAAAGTGCTATGACCCATGCACTGCAACTACTGATTTATCTGCACGGCAGCTTGGGTACCAAAACAGTTTTAAAATACTTCTGAAAACATCAAATGTGCTATGACTTAAAAACAAACAACAATAAAATCACACTGTTAAGTTTCTCACAAGTGCAAAAATTCAGTGAAATTCCTTAGCAAAAACTGAATGCAAGCAAAACAATTGTCACCTCTGTCATCTGGGGGACAGAGGCGCCCATCTGCAGACCTGACCTGTTGTGGTGGTTTCACACTGATGGGCACCACAACCACTATCTCACTCCCCCCCCTCAAAGAGAGAGGGGGGGAAGAAAGCATGGTGGAAATAAAAAGGTTTACATATTGAGATAAGGATAATTTAATTAAAGGGAAAATAAAGAGGGAAAAAAAAAAAAAACAAGCAAAGGCTGTACAGGAGAAAAAAAAAAACACAGTTATTCTCTACTTCCCACCAACGAGCGATGTTCGGCCGCATCCTGGGAAGCAGGGCCTCAATACACATAGTGGTTGTTCAGAAGGACAGACGTCTTCATAACGAGAGCCCCCCTCTTCTCCTTCCCCTTTCCCATCTTTTATTGCTGAGCGTGACACCACATGGTGTGGAATATCCCTTTGGTCGGTTTAGGTCAGCTGCCCTGGGGATGTCATCTCCCCACCTCTTGCCCACCCCCAGACTACTTTCAGGGGTCTGGAGAGAGTCCTGGTGCTGTGCCAGCACCACTCGGCAGTTGCCAAAACACTGGTGTGATACCAGCACTGCTCTAGCTACAGGTGCAGAGCACAGCACTGCATGGGCCGCTGCATGGAAAGTTAACTCCATCCCAGCCAGACCCAGTATACCTATTAACTAGAGAGGTTTGCTTCCTCCTGAGGGCCCATATCCAGGATACTGGGGAGGGACTGCCAAAGCATGTCTGACCTTCTGATTACTACCCTTGCTGTTATTCCATGTGGGAACAAATGACACAGCCAGGGGAAAACTGGACAGTATCAAAAGTGACTAGAGAGCTCTGTGGGCAGGAGTCAAGGGCGTGGGGGCCCAGGTGCTCTTCTCAATCCTACTAGTGAGAGGAAAGTGTGAGAAGAAGGGCTGTAATAGGACAGGTCAATAACTGGTTGCAGAACTGGTGTTGGTGACAGGGTTTTGGGTTCTCTGACCATGGGACCCTGTTTGCAGAATGGCATTGGCTGGGGAGTTACAGGATGCACCTCACTAAGCAGGGCAAAGATATTTTTGCTAGTAAAATATCTGACCTCATAAGGAGGGCTTTAAACTAGGAATGACCTCCTGTGAGGCCACTCTTGATAACTGTTGATGCAACTGGGAGAGGTGCATGAGGACTGGAGGAAAGCAAATGTCACTCCTGTATTCAAGAAGGCCAGGAGGGAGTACCCAGGGAACTACAGGCCTGTCAGCCTTACTTTGATCTCTAGGAAGGTAATGGAGCAATGAATCCTGGAAAACATGCTCAGGCACATGAAAGACAAGAAAAGGGAGGGTTCCCTCTTCACCAAGGGGAAGTCATGCTTGACCAACTTAACAAACTTCTGCAATGAAATGGTTGGCCTGGTAGATGTGGGGAGAGCAGTGGGTACTGTCTAACTGGACAGTAATGCCTTTTACACTGTTTCCCATAAGATCATCACGGACAAGCTGTTGAAGCTGCTGAATGAGCAGACAGTGAGTTGGTTCAAAAACTGACAGAATGGCCTAGCCCAGGGTGTGCTGATCAGAAGTGCAAAATCTAGTTGGAGTGCAGTAACTAGTGATGTACCCCAGGGGTCAATACCAGGTCCAGTCCTGTTTAACATATTCACTAATGATCTGGATGATGGGGCAGAATGCACAATCAGCAAGTTGCACAAAACTGGTGGGCGTGGTCGATACACCACTTTGTTGGTTGTGCTGCCATCCAAAGGGACCTGGACAGGCTGGGAAAATGGGCTGACAGGAACCTCATGAAGTTCAACAAGAAGAATCACAAAGCCCTTCACCTGGGGAGGAACCACCCCATGCAAGAATACCTGCTGGAGCCGACCCAGCTGGAAACAGCCTGGCAAAAAAGGAGCTGAGGGGTCCTGTTGGACACCAAGTTGAACATGAGCCAGAAATGTGCCCTTGCCACAAAGAAGGCTAATGGTATCCTGGGCTGCATTAAGCAAAGTATTGCCAACAGTTTGAAGGAGGTGATCCTTCCCCCCTGCTCAGCACTGGTGAGGCCATATCTGGAGTAGTCTTTCCAATTTTGGGTTCCCCAGTACAGGAGAGACATGGACATAATGGAGAGAGTCCAATGAAGGACCATGAAGATAATGAAGGGTCTGGAGCACCTCTCCTATAAGGAAAGGCTGAGAGAGCTGGGACTGTTCGGCCTGGAGAGAAGGTGGCTTGGGAGGATCTTCTCAATGTATGTCAATATCCAAAGGGAGGCTGCAAAGAGAACAGAGCCAGGGACATGACAACAGGCAATGGGCACAAACTGGAACACAACATGTTCTGTCTGAACAATCAGGAAGTACTTTACTGTGCGGATGATGGAGCACTGACACAGGTTGCCCAGAGGGGTTGTGGAGTCTCTCTCCATGGAGATCTTCAAAAGCCTCCTGGACCTGGTCCTGGGCAACCTGCTCCAGGTGACCCTGCTTGAGCAAGGGGGTTTGGATCAGATGATCTCCAGAGGTGTCTTCCAACCTCAACCGTTCTGTGATTTTGTGACTCTGTGATCTTAAAGGCACCTTGCTTGAGAGAGAACTTGTAAGCAGTAGGAACAAAGTATCATATAGTAATATCAAAGAACAAGTTCAGACACTCAAAGATCTGAAAATATCAAACATAATTACATATTTAAATAACTTTTCCCCTAAAAAATTCTGAAAAGTTTTCCTAGAGAGCTCACACTATGGAAAGGGCTAGGAACAGACTTATATGCTTGGCTACATCACTATAACCAGCTCAACATGCATCAGGCCATCAGTAATGCGTATATCTGGCATGCAGTCCTACAACATGGACTGATTCCCAGGGCCAGCCTGGTTTTGGATGCCTGAACAACTGTTGTTTTCATTTTTTTTTTTTTTCCAAATTACAGAGCATGTGAAACTGAGCTGTCTCACCTGCTCAGCTGCGGCTCTGAAAATTTTTTACATGTGATTCAAAGCAGGGCTACATCTCGTCCAGATTTTCCTGGACTCCTGGAATTTTCTGCTGTATAGACTTTGCTTAAATAGGTTTGAACATTTGTTCAGGAGTAAAACTTTAAAGCTGAGCAGATGGGAACCTTTCCCCAGCAGTTCCAGTACAGGACTACACCCTTCTACTCTATAACCAACTTCGTAGATGTTTGTCTGCTCCATCACACTCTGCATCCTCCTTTATGCAGTGGGAAAGATGTTGCTTTGAAATATATTTTGTAACAGAAATGTAGTTTGCAAAGTGAAAACTATCTAGTGTAGATATGTGTAAAAGCTAATTTAGTGCTGCCTTGGGTATCTTTAACAAGACAGAGTTTTACAGAAACTGCAGCAAATCTTACCTACATGACTTAACCCAGGTTTCTAGAGTCCAAATCTGAGTATATGAGCTAAAAGAACTTCTCTCTAAAGCCATGCTTTTCAGCCAAGACTGAAAAACTACTTTCTACTGCTAAAGTAGCAATTACTTTCTCATCTCCATATCTCCCCTGATGAGCTAGACAGTTCACCTTCCTCTACGGTGATTCACTGTTAAAGAAGAAAGGCAGCGGGGTGGGGATGAAGAGTTACAAAGCAGCACATCCTCTTCTTTGCTTAAACCTATAGCTAGTTCCTGACTGCATGCACTGGGAGAATGATGACAAGCTGCTCTGCCTCTGCTCTCCTACCCTAGAGGCTTAAAAGGAGACAGGGCTTTAGCCTTACCCATGTGCTGGCCAGCAGACCCAGCCGGCTGAGCTGGCATCCTTCCAGTAACAGACGGATTCTGTGCTGCCCAAATTCAAGGTCATACCCAGTAAGTTAAAACTATCCTTCAGTGATATAGCCATGCAACAAAAGCTCCCTCACAATGGGTGTTCCAAAACTTTCCTTTAAAATAATGTAAAGTTGCTGAAATTGAGACATCTAATGATACTGTGATGTTTACAGGAGGAATTTTGCTGGCCAAAATACTATGGAACCAAGTGAAAAACTTGAAAGATAATGATGAAAGGTTTTAGATTACAGTAGAAATCACCTGTTTAAACTTTTTCTTTCTTGCTTTGTTAAAATATTAACAATAAAGTATTAAAAGATTTTATATACTGTATTTTATTGAATCCTAGAGCTATTGAATCCTGTAGGCTGGAAGGGACTTTCAGAGCTCATGTAGTCTGACCTCCTGCTCAGAGCAGTTCCAGTTAGTACATGTTGCTTAGGGCACTGTCTGACAAAGTTCTGTGCATCTCCAAAGAGGGAGATTTCACAGCATTCTGAGCAACTTGTCCAGTGTTTTACCATGCTCTTTGCAAATATTTTTTTCCTTATCAAGTCAGAGTTTCCTATGTTCCAAGTTGTGTCCATTGTCTTGCATTTTTCTAAGTTATCCTTCTGACTTATCTTCTGTATACCTTCCCATTAGGGAGATGAAAACATCGATAATGTATTCCCTGAGTCTTCTGTTTTAAGACTGAAGAGACTCTGTTCTCTCAGCTTGTCCTTGTATGTCACAGTCTCCAGCCCCCTACTCATCTTAATGCCCATCTGCTAGATTTTCTCATATCTATCAATGTCCCTCTTGTACCGACCGGGGAGCCCAAGACTGGATTCAGTACTTGATGATGTACTGATGTATTATGAGTCCTAAGTGGGGAGGAAACATCAGTTTCCTTGGCCTGATAGCTATGTTATAATACATAGTTGGCCCTCTTTGCTGCAGGAGCACATTGCCGACTCATGTTCAGAATAAGAAATGAACCTATACTTTCAAACTGAAGCATCTGAGTAATTTCAGACAGTCATTAAAAATATTTCTATGAATTTTTCAGCTTTTCATTCTGCTTCAGAAAGCAACAATAACAAATTCCTTTTGAAATTTTTTTGGGAAATGAAAATGAGATTGCCCATATGCTCTATTAAATAGACTTTTCAAAGATTCCATTCTGTAATAATTAAAGTATTGCAATTAGGAAAATAGTGGAAGCCCATTTCAGATTCCACTTCAGAGACCTGTTTAAATTGTGACTTCCCAATATGTATGTTCTTTCTTAACCTGAATGCTTAAGGATATGTCATCGTTTCTTCAGCTGAAGAGACATCTTCCCAGAGCTTCTACTTGAAGGATATCTGCTTGCAGAGTAATATTTGTAGGTCAAAAGGATTTTTGTCTAACAGAAACATATGCATTTTGCCATAACATGTTAATGGAAATCTCTCGATGCTATACTTTTTACAGTTGTTAGCTCAATCAACCTCTCTAACCATCCACACTGCAGTGCAGCACATTTTATTAAATCAGCAACTGGAGCTGCACTGTTCAGGAAACAGGAGTGTATAAACACAATATGCAGTGGACAAATAGTTTTCACAAGTATAGAACTGCACATAAAAGCCACACTACTGGGTAATACATAGATATCAAGTCAGAAAAGTCACCTAGGAACAAGTCACAGAGATTCTCTTCTCTTTCTTGAGTATCTATGCAAATGGAAACAAAATGCTAAAGCAAGTGCTTTAGTGCTACAAGAAGTACTGCCAAAGCACTGTACACATCCCATGAGGAAAAAAACAGTTCTGGAGATAGTGCAAATTTGCTGCATTCTTTTGTGCATTCTTTCCTGCATTGCTACCAGGAGCCTGAAGTGGAAGGAACACTTCCTCTATCACATGCAATGACTGATGTTTATTTGTTTCATTTACATTGCTGTTGTCATCACAGTCTGAAAGTAAAGAGGACAAAATATTTCTGATTATTGATTTCTCAGAAAAACAACAAAAAATGCAAATAGCAGATATAGGTCTTTTTAGACTAGACAACTTTGTTGATACTGAAAGTTTCTGAAGCTCTGAATAAAAGTGACATTCATTAGGAGTGACATTATTTTTCTGGTGATTCAGGGTGGGATTCATCTTGTCTCACTTCATCCATCAAAGCATGAAATGTGCAATCTAAAATAGTTGTACAGCCTAAGAATAACCATCTGTTTCTGTTGATCCTGGAAGGTACATAGAGAGCTTATCTTACAGTATATACCTAATTTTGTCTGTCCAATGTTGCCTGAAGTGCATCCTACCCACAGTTGTCTGGATGAGTTTATCATCTGACACTGATCACTTATCAATAACTTTGAGTCAATCAAAAAATTCTGTAGTGTATACTATCTTCATTTTTTTTTTTTTTTCATGACAGTCTCTATCCGTAAGAGTGAATATTGATGTTGCTGGACTGCTTGTAATTGTTTCTTAGAATAAGTATTTCTCAGTGTATGCCACAGTGGGAGTTGTCTCCAAAGAGGAAAAACTAGCAGGAGCTAGAAACAAAGCAAGCCTCAGGTGAAAACAGGGCTTTATTTTGCCTGTACAGCAGTCATAATAAAATCCGGAGATTTCTTTCTAAGTGTTTATACAAAGACACATATATCCAATCCCTTTCTACATCTTCCTTACTCTTCAAGGAACCCAATGAATCATTCCCTAGTCCTTTATCATTACAAAGTTTGCACACTTCAAGTGGAGAATGCATGCATAGCTAGCTGATTTTTAGGCCTCTTAGCATGATGTCTGAGCAGTCTCTTTGACAAAGAGATTCAACTGGACTTATGAGAGGGTGGACTTGTAACTGCAATTTCCATGCTGCTGAGAAGTTTTGATGAACCTTCTCTCCCTTTCAGGAACACGGTAGTTCTCGAAGTACTAAAAGCCATTTCTTCTAGGCATAACAGAGTCTTACCTTGGGTCACCACGGGACTTTGTCAGCCCATTCATCTTCTGTTCCTTTCCTAACTACTTCATCTAAGTTTGACATGGTTGGCAGATATCTCAGGAGGAAGTCTGCATGGGTCAGACGGTGACTCTTCTAACTGTGGCCTGAGGTAGGGTTGAGATACTCATCGCTCATGCTTGCTTCCCTTCATAGCATAGAAAGGTTACCTGTATGTTGAGTTCTCCATAAATTAAAAATAAGGTAAGAAAAATCCCCACAACACATTACTTTATGTTCCTTTCTCACCTACACTGAGAAAGAAACAAAAAATACTTTTTTTTTTTTCATTGGATTTGTTTATTTCACAGGAAAAAAAAATTATTTACTGAGAATTGTTTGAATATTTGCAAATAAGCCTATAAAAGTAGACTCTAAATAACATTTTGATAATCACACATATTCCTTCACTATCACTAGTCAACAGGAGGAATATTATTTTATAAGAAGAAAACTTTAGAGACTCTCAGTACATCTCAGATGTCATTAGATTATCTGTTTTAGTCATTTGATTTTTTTTGAGCGATACATCTTGTTAACTGCATGTGCTGTCCGTACAGTACCCATACTGTGACTTGACAACAGGGTGTCACTGAAGGCACGTTCCCAAAGTTACTCAGATGATTTTCAGGTTATCTACTTTTCTCCAGACAAACAAAAAAGCTTGCCAGCTGGTCTCACAGTCTCATTGGTTTTGTTTGTTTGTTGGTTTGTTTTTGTTTGTTTGTTGGTTTTGTTGTTGTTGTTGTTTTTTTTTTTTTTTTTTTTTTAATCTTTATTAATGCCATAAAGGTCCAAAACCAACCTGGGAAAGAATGATATTGCAGCCTTTAGTTGTCCAAGTGCCCCTTATTTAGCCAGGTAACTAAAACTTGCTTTGGATTTTGAGTGTCAACATGTGAATCCTTTGTGAATCTTGTCACAAATCTCTCTGGTGAAGATCTTCAAACTATCAAGGCAGTATTCCTCTGGTTTTAACAGGAATTCAGCACCTTTTATTTCCAGGGATTTGAATCTCAGTCCTCTGAAGTAAAATATGGTGAAGGCATTGCTTTCTCACACTGAAGGGTTTATAAAGGCAATGACATTATACTTTTCAGGTGTTTTTAGATTCTTGTAGTAATGGGAGCTATATAAATAGATTAGATAACAAATTAGATATACTGAAAAAAAAGCAACATCTGGTACCAGGAACACATCCTTATACATTAAAATAGAAATGGATACTTGTTTTGGAGCTTGTGTGCATTATAACGCATTTGAAATATAACTAGTAGCACTAGTATAAGCTCTGTAACACCAGGAAAAATTTTAGATGTGCCATATTATAGAAAATACAGAAGCAAATTTCTTTACAGCATCTTTTTGGAAGGAACAGATTACTCTCATACAGGTACCCTCTGCCAGATGGGTACCTGAAATGTAAGGTGTACTCAGCACACTGGCCTCAGTACTACAATTAGCTTGTCTAAAATTAATTCCATACCAAAATATTTAGGACTAAGGCACCTCAGAAGAATTTCTTTCTCATTCATCTTGCAAAAGCTGCCAGAGTCCACTCCGTCTTTGAATTTATCAGCAACCAGTGGGCATCCATTAGCTTTTGATATCCAAGCTGTTGCCAGGTGTTTGCTGTTTTTCTGTCTGTTCTGCAGTGGTACCTACCACGTGGCAAAACAAGCGTTTATCTGCAAGGCATGTAACATTTTGTTCCTTATGTTTTTCAGCCATCTCACAGCAAAATGACTCTCACAGCCTTTGTGTACCAAGTCATTACTATATTCATTGTTTGTTTTACAGATGATCAAGTTACAACAGAAATCAAGCAGATATTAAAACTCCAAATATCAAATTCATGGCAAGTGCTTTCAAAAATACATAGGGCAGAAGGCTTATAAACCTAAGTAGGCATTACTCAAGGACAGAGACATTTACACTAAGACACAGTTTGTTACTGAAACTCAGAAAGCTAAAAGTATTTTGTCTATATCTGTATGTGAGATCACTCGTTAAGTTTTTAATCTGAGTATAGGAGAAACCTGCCTTAGATCAATGTAGCAATTGCTGTCTTCCGATATTTTTAAATTAGGCATTGGCTTGCTCTTTTTCTCTGCATTTAAACTATTACATCAGCTTTCTTTCTTTCTTTTTTTTTTTTTTGAAAGAGTCATAAAACTCTTTGGTGGAAGTTCACACTTGCATTTCTGCACAGAACAGGTCATCTTGTACCTCCAAGGTTCGAACCTTGGAGGTAACCAAGGTTTGTACATAAAGTCTTAGGTCTCTGGATCTGGTCTGAGGAACAACTCGAGAATCCAAACTGAAAAATGGGAAATGCATGCTGATTAATAAGGTCACAATGTTATCAACAGTAGGAATATTTCAGTCTGGTCACTGACTTAGACTTCATTGTACAAGTCATCATATGAAGTTCTGTTCCATGTGGCTCATAACAACAACAACAAATCTTTATTCCATTTCAGTCAGACAAGTTGTTAACAGAAATCATACTTCCTTATTAGAAAGGTAGTAAAAGAAAAACAGAGCCATCTTGGATTTTTTTTTTTTCCAATTTGCATTTATTTCCTTTCCCTTTCCAAAACAGGAATGAAATTAGCATTGGTTCTTTAAATGAGAATTGACCTGTGTTGTATTTTTTGTTCTTGTTGCTTAGCAGCAGCAATGCAAACATATGGGTGTGTCTGCTTCTAGGGCACTTTCATTGCTATTTAATATCTCTAGAGCATTTTCCACATTAACAAGATGATGTATCTGATATGCTTCAGAAAAAACAACCAACCAACCAACCAACAAAAAAAAACCCCTATAGCCTCTGTTTTTTTTTTTCCTTATTTTTTTCTTAGTTTCACAGCAAAATGTTTAAAGGGAAGGACACACAAATGCCTGTAATATAATGCCTGCCTTGGAAGTGAAATGCATACCCATCAGTGGCAATGCATTTTCAATTTATTAACAGCATGTCATTGTCTTCTGTACCTGGTTTTATAACTCAAAAAGAGCAAGCACAGTTCTATAAACTAAAATTGAGCATTTGAGAGGATTAGGAACCAAACACGTAACTCATTTTTTCTGAATCTCTCTCATTAAATGATTGTAGTTACAAGTGAGCAATGGTTCTATTTGTTATTTAAGTTTAAAACCCTAAGACAGTGAGTGATTCAGACCTGGTCGTTGCATGTCTGCTATAAGGGTATGCCTGCAAAGATGACATTAAATCAATATCCTTGCTCTATGATTTTCCAGACTTTGAGCCATATTGATATCCTGCTACTGCAGATCACAGATTTGCTGCATTCCCTTGATCCTCACAGATCAGATGCTCTAGTGGACTTGAGAGAGGAAAAACCTTCAAATTTGCTACAGCATTTGAACAGTACTGAAAAATTACCTTGATTAGGGAAACTTCTGTATACTTATAAGCAGAATTGAAGATTATTACATTGAGATCAAATGGCAACAACCACCACAACAAAAAAACAGCCTTAATAAGTGTAAGATCTGCTCCTAAGAGTGTAAGAGAACTAGCTCAGAGAAAATAATTAAAAAAAAAATCATACAGTGTTAGAGGTATTGTGTGATTTTCACAATGAAAAAAAAAAAAAAGGGAAAAAAATCCTTAGGCCTCAGCACAAAAATAAACATGCAATTGCATATACAATTACATATACAGTAACATTTCCATAGGAAAATAGGAACATGCAGGTAAAGGTACTTAGGCAATGAACTAAATGAGTTTGTTGCAGTAGTGATGGTGATATATAGGCTTGCAAACAGCAGTATATTAATTCCTGATATAATGCGAAAGTACTTTAGGTCCTATATAGACCTAAATATTTACTTGTTACAGTTTTTACATTCTGCTAAACTTTTTTAAAAAACGTATTTTAAGTGTTTTTTTTTTTTAATGATAATAATGGTTATGTAATAGGCTGAGATGTTATTACAGTAATGTCAATTATGATCCCTCAGGACGCCAATTCTTGCTACTTTTAGAAGATGGGAAGTACTTACAAGAATGGTCTACTCAGTTTTGCAATTTTAAAATACTTATCTTTCACAGCCCGTCTAAACTGCTGCTGTTTCTCCAAGATTTAAGCATGAGTTTAAATTCCATTGACTGAGCTATTTTGCAGATTTTTATGGGCAGAAGAGCCCTCACTGCCTATGCACCTAAAATTCTGCATTACCAAAGATCTGACAAAATTGATACATTTTTATTTTGTAAACACTTTAAGTCACTAGGAAAAATATTTTAGACACTTGTAAATGAATAAAGGTAGTGCACTGGAGAGCAATATTACATTGTGGTTATTACATTGTCTGGAAAAAATCAATACAAATGGCATGAATCTGTAGGAAATAGAGTAAGAAATACATTTCAGGTGATGTTTATTTACCTGTCAGTCCTGTATATTCCTATGGATTGTCTGGTATGCTAAGGATTTAATAGATTTTATAGACTAGCTCAGATTGACAGATAATTTGTGGCAGCTGGAATTAACAATTACTGTATTTATAATCAGTGCATTTGTAAATATTTTAGAAGGCTGTATGAATCTTTTTTCTTTTGGAACAATCTCTCTAGTTTTGCTTAAACTTTATTTTAACCCATGCAAGTCTACTTCCTTACCTACTTCCGGTAAAAACCAAAACCAAAACCAAAAAAAAGCTGTTTCAGTGAGAAAAACATCTGTTAGTTTGAACTTTTCTACCTAAAAGTTGTTTTCCAAACCTGGCTCTTGCAAAGATGCTCTGCAAGCTAAAGCCAATTCCACAGTAAGAGTAAAAGCACTGTCCCATTTCAGTTTTTTTTGCCAGTCAGTTCACTGTTTTCTTGATTGTCAAACCAATACACTTTGTATTATTTCTGCATTTCTTTTTCTCAGGCAAATTAGAACCAGAGTTGCTGTGAGCCTCTTGCCAAAGCTGTGAACTTTCTCAACTTGTAACTTTCTTAGCTGAGCGTGCTTTGTATAACTATCCAGTGCTAATTGACCTTCAGCACAAAACTACCTTCCTTTCCATATCAAAAGATGACATGCTGATCACTGCAGAATTCGGTTAGATCAAGGAAAAGGCCTCGTGTAGTCACCTTTAGTCAGAATGTATAATGAAGGCTTCCTTTAGCTCGAGTTCAGACATAAATGGAATGCTTCCCAGGGTCAAGGCTCCTGCATTGCAAAAGTCAGTCCTGGATGTGAGCTAAGAAATCTGAGAAACTCATGAGTCTGGCCAATTAGTCCGTCAGGAGTAATCACTGACATGCAAGGCCTGTGCTTTCATGACTCACATTTTTAACCCCCAATCTACCAGGAGCCGTGCTGAGTCCTGCTACCACATCATTTCAATCACAGTCCAGGTATCACATCATTATTTTTTTTGGAAAGAGGAAATCAGGAAAAAAGTGATGTAAAGTTGTATCACGAAGAACTATTTGGAGCTAAAATGAAATGCAATATTCCTAGTTAGTTGCCTTTCCTTTAAAGCATAAAAGACTAAAAACTACTTGTAAACAAGTCATTCTTTTGGGTACTCAGAGAAATATGTTATATTGGCCAATCCCTTTTTAGAGGGCTAAATGAAAACTGCAGGTTGGATAATCTAGGTAAGGTACTATGTTCTTGAATTTTACTCTGTGCCACAAACATTTGTTTTTCGTCAGTCTCTGGGGGAATGGAGGAATTCCACCCTCAGGGACAGAACTTCCCTCCCCACACACATCCACCAAAATTAAGTCAATGTGCAGATTTCACCTATTTTTTTTTGCATTCCCCCTCAAATGTGACTGCTTCCTAGATTATTATTATTATTATTATTATTATTCTCTAAATCATGGCACTTAAACTTCTCAACAAACATACTCAAAACATATTCTTCTTTAAATGGAGTGTTAGAAAAATGCAGAATTCTTATTCCATTTTAATCAAAATATAGCTATGCTAATTTCCAAATACAAAACAGTAAAGCAATAAGAAATAGTCTGCTAAATGAGGACATATTCTTTAGGTATGAAAATGTATGTTTATTTTATGGCTTCTCTGATGAAGTCTTTTTATTTATTTCTATTTTTATGTATGACAACAGCATATTCACAATGGCAAGACTAGTAGCAGTTTAATTCAGAAAAAAAAATAAGTAATAACACAGTTACGTAAAAAGAGAATGGTTAAGGTTGGAAGGGACCTCTGGAGGTCGTCTGGTCGAGCTCCCCAGATCAAACAGGGTTACCTAGAGCCAGATGCTAAGGAGCATGTCCAGACGGCTGTTGAAGGTCTCGAAGGAGGGAGACGTTTTTATTTGGTGGCCACACACGAAGTCTCTCTTAGTTCAACAGCCACAGCAGTTACCAGTCTTGAAAACTGCTGGCTTACAGACAGATCCAAGAAGAGGACTTTATTTTTTAACTGAATATTTAATTCTGTCCTACTGTCTGTAACTGGGAAATCTGAGTTCTGTTTGCAATTTCAGGCTGCATGTCTGCAGCACTTCTTCAAAAAGAATAGCTTTTTTCTCTGGAGGTTTCATAAAATGTGTTAGAGACCATAATAAGCTTTTATGGACAACAGTTGCTGAATCAATTAATATCTCCAGTTACACAGTTTCTCCTTATCTCCTTTGAGAACTCTTCATTGTGATAAAATGTATGGGAATAAGCATATATAGTGAATGCTATTTTCCCTAATTTGTCAGCTTTAAATGAATTCTGTTCATTATCAATTTCTTTGTAATTAAAGTGGGCACATTGTTATTGGAAGTAATGGCTTAGCTGGTAATTTTTATTGATTACCTACACATATTAGAATGAGATAAATGACCAATCTAATTGTTTGTGGATTACTGTTTCCTGGGCACTCATTACAGTAGGTCAGACTGAAATAAGGGATACATTTCTCAAAGAGAAGAAATATTGCTTTTTATTAGCTGATCCAAATACTCCTGAGTGCCAATAGAAAAATACGGGGTTGCAGGTCTTCATGTACACACAGAGAAAGTCTCAAGGGCAGGAGCAGAGCTGTAGTCCCACGAACACTGAGGCATATCAGGACATACTCCTTAGCTAGAGGATGAATAGCAGAGCCAAAGAATCATTTAGGATGGAAAGGACTCCTGAAATCATCTGG
This sequence comes from Anseranas semipalmata, assembly GCA_013399115.1. Taxonomy (NCBI): domain Eukaryota; kingdom Metazoa; phylum Chordata; class Aves; order Anseriformes; family Anseranatidae; genus Anseranas; species Anseranas semipalmata. Next base: position 34,314 of record VXAA01005682.1, on the reverse strand, counting down.
TCCAACAGTTGCCTCAGAGCAGGATGAACTCCAATGCTTGGTCAGGTTGCTGAGTTTGCTGCCTTTTCAACATCATGCTTTTTTTTCATGCTTTTTTAATGCTCTCTCCCTCTCTCTTTCTCTCT
>VXAA01005682.1:12624-32111 GCA_013399115.1 Anseranas semipalmata | reverse complement strand
CCTGGCCAGCGGCGGGTCCCTTTTGGAGCTGGCTGGAGCTGGCTCTGATCTAAAGGAGGGCAGCTTCTGGTCTCTGCTCACAGAGGCCACCCCTGCAGCCCCCTGCTACAAAACCCGTGCCACGTAAACCCCAAACAACACCCTCCCTTAATATATTTATATACATTGATAAATTCGCCTCTCAGCCTTCTCTTCTCCAGGCTAAACAGGCCCAGCTCTTTCAGCTTTTCCTCATAAGAGAGATGCTCCAGTCCCCTAATAAACTTGTTAGCCATCTGCTGGACTCACTACAGGAGCTCCATGTCCCTCTTGTACAGGGGAGCCCAGAACTGGACACAATACTCCAGGGCTGAGTAGAGGGGGAGGATCACCTCCCTTGACCTGCTGGCACCACTCTTCCTAATGCACCCCAGGACACCATTGGCCTTCTTGGCCACAAGGGCACAATGCTGGCTCATGGTTACCCTGCTGTCCACCAGGACTCCCAGGTCCTTCTCTGCAGAGCTGCTTTTCAGCAGGTCAGCCCCCAACCTGTACTGGTGCTAGGGTTATTCCTGTCTAGGTGCAGGACCCTGTCCTGCACTTGCCTTTGTTGAACTTCATGAAGTTCCACTCTGCCCAGCTTTCTAGCCTGTCCAGGTCTCTCTGAATGGCAGCACAGCACTCTGGTGTATCAGCCATTCCTTCTAGTTTTGTATCATCAGCTAACTTGCAGAGGGTGCACTCTGTCCCTTCATCCAGGTCACTGATAAACAAATTGAACAAGATTGGACCCAGTACGGATCCCTGGAGGACACTGCCAGATGCAGGCCTCCAACTAGACTCTGCAACATTGATCACAACCCTCTGAGGTCTGCCTTCCAGCCAGTTCCCAATCCACCCCACAGACCACTCATCTAACCCACACTTCCTGATCTTACCTATGAGGATGTTGTGGGAGACAGAGTCAAAAGCCTTGCTAAAGTCAAGTTAGACAATATCCACTGCTCTCCTCTCATCTACCCAGCTAGTCATTCCATCATAGAAGTATATCAGATTGGTTAAGTGTGATTTCCCCTTGGTGAATCCATGCTGACTACTCCTGATCACCTTCTCTTCCTCCACATACTTAGAGATGATCTCCAGGATGAGCTGTTCAATCACCTTTCCAGAGATGGAGGTGAGGCTGAGTGTTGCACTCTGTCTTATTTCTAGATCATCAGTGAAGATACAGATAAAAAAGTGCATGTAAAGCATGGCCTGTGCTCCCAGCAGTACCATTACTTTTGATATCTTTCAACTAATCGTTAGCAGATTCACTTCTAGTCCATAAAGTAAGAACCAGGTCAGATCCAGAGTAATTAACAAACTCACTTCTAGTCCCCAAAACACTTTTTTTTTTTTTTCCCCCGTGTGTTTTGTAGATAATTTTGTCTGATGTCTGAAAGTCTATGAACATTTTCTCAGCTTCTTGCATACTTACTAAACCTTGGTATTAGAATAAATAATTTCCTCTATCAACGTACTTCAGGGTATTGTCACACTGAACTGACAATCAAAAGGCATTTTTCTAACCGAACAGTAGTATGAACTGCAGAGAGGTTTCCTAGACCAATGCCACTGTTGGCATCATTGTAGGCTCCCATTGTTGATATACACAAGTTAGGAAGAGACTCTAGATCTCCTTTGGACCAGACCTTTTGCCTCATTGGCTTAATGCACCTACAAAACTGAAGAAATTTCTGAAGAAAGAAACAACCTTATATCTTGAATCTGGGGTAGGCGTAAGTGCAGCAAATCCTAAATAAAAGGAAGAGCTCTATGACAGTAAATTTTGGGAAGGATTTAAGACTCTGTTTTCTTTTCCCATGTTAATGTGCATATCTACCTTCATTCGTTGTACAGATGCCTTATAAACAACTGTTCCTTCTAATACCATAACCAGCCACTTAGAAGTTTGCCTCTACAACTTGGAGCATTGTTAAACAAAGGCCCTTTCCTGGATCAAACTTCTAGAAAAGTGCCACTGAAAGCAGTGAAAGCATATGCCTAAAAAGAGCCTTACAATTGGAACAAAAGAGAAAATCCAACCATTTATTATTTAACCCTTAGCCCTTTTCTAAAATATATATTAGTCAAGTAAAATAATATCTGCTCTTGAGCTGAACATTTATCCCCATGCAGATGGTAAGAAACCAGTGTTTTCTCTAAGGCCAGTGTTCTCTTAAAAACAGGGTAGGAGTGAATACCAGCTACACACTGTGGTACAACAGCATATACTGATCAATAGCGCTCAGGATGTAATTACATATGTTCTTTTATTGTGTATTATGTCCTTCTAGATTCTTACTTTTTGTATTTCAGTTGAAACTCAAACACATAAATCAAATTGCTTCTATTCCCTCTTGACATTTTATTCCTATTATTCCAAATCAACTGTGTCACGTAATTATTAGATTTCTCGGGATTATCCATAAGTGATTGCGATCAAATATGTATTTTCTTAACAAGCATTTCACATAGTCTTTTTTTTTTTTATTTTTTGCTTAACCCTTTAGCCTAATTTGAATCCTGAATAAAATTTTGCAGCAGATTTCATCTAAAATTGAGGCTGCTAAACCACTCAGGAACCCCATGTTTCATACTCTAACTATGGCACGAATAAGATAAGGCATGCCTGGCCCAGGAATGAAAACCATTAGCATCTTCTGTATTGAGTGGAGTGTGTGAATGTTTTACCCACTGTGGAACCACAGAGCAGCTGAGGTGGGACAGCACATCTGGGGATTGTCTAGTCCAACCCCTGCTCAGAACAGATCAGCCAGAGTAGGTTGACCAGGACTGGGTCAGCTGGGTTTTGAGTGGATGGACACTCTGCTATCTGGCTGGGTAATCTGTTGCAATGCTTGACCACCCCCACAGTGAAAAGCTTTATTTATGTTTTAAAGTGAAATTTCCCATATTTCAGTTTGTGCCTGTTGCTGCTTTCCCTGTCACGGGGTACCTCTGAGAAGAGTCCGGCTTCATCTTCTTTAGTCCTTTGCATCAGGTCTTTACAGACATTGATATGATCCCCCTGTCTCTTCTCCATTTTTTTTAATGCTGTGAAAACCAAGGGCATGTGCTACTGGATGGACAGAGGCACAAGATAAGTACTGTTCTATAGAACAAATGCAATATTTCATTTACAAATATTTTGTCCACAATACACACTCACTTACACAAACATAATCTTGGAAGCCTGGACAGCTACAGCACAGGATATTTCTTTTTTAAATCGGAGGTCCCTGGGCTTGTTTAGATGGACCTCATGGCTCTGCCTTTTACTCTATGTCATCCTTTGCCATTTACATTCTCTTGCACCAGCTTTCCTGTCATGAGTCCTCTGCCCTTTCCTGTACCTCCACAGGCATGTAGTACTGCTGGTTTCAGGAAATGGTAGAAGACCTGATGTCTGGAGTGTCCCTGCCTCTCCCTGTTCAGCTTCCTAATACCACACTAGTGAGACGCAATGGTGCTATCATCTTTCTGCTCCCTGTGTAACAAATGGCAACACTGCAGACCCAGTATAACACCTGTGAAATCCCTATCTAGTACTAGTCAATGCCATACCATAAAAGACACCTTAGCTTGTCATGCAGTGCTATTATAGTGATAATAATAACATGGCTCAGAAGTTTTGATACCTGAAAAGATAGGGCTTTGTCAGTGAAAGGCTGCTCCCAGGCTAATTACCTCCTCTTTTCAGTAGCAGTTAATTAGATTTGACAGAGTGCTGTGTTTAGGAGACTTCAATAATTCTAGTTTTGGAGCTAGCTGAGGAATCTGTGCATGTTGCAGACATATTCTATATACATATATTATCTGTATATCATCCCTGAACTCCCTTAAAAAATACACTTGCAGAATAGAGTTATGCTACTTACTTGGTCTGGAAGAATAATGGAAGTTGCTCTGAGGTGGGAATGATGACAAGGGCATATAGGTAGTTTTGGGTCACTGTGCAGGTTCTGTTATGCACTCTTTAGCATCTTCAGGGTATCTTTCCTTCCTCTGGGCCTGCTGCTTAAAACCAGTGGTGCAGGTTAGCTGGTAGTTAACATAACCCACAAGATAAACCATAAGAAACGAAGGGGATGTTCATATGTATTATTGGGTACAATACTCAGAGGTGGTTTCCAAACTTATAGAAACATGCCCCACTATTAGTGGAGGTAAATGGAAGAAGTGCCACCAACTTCAGGGGCACTTTGTTTCTAGAAACCACTTAAGCCTTAGAATTCAGTATGTTTTAAAGGGGAACTATTTTCTACTGTTTTAATTACAATATGATTGAAAAGAAAACAACGACAAAACAAAAACAAAAACAAACAAAAACAGGGCATCAATACACTAGGGATTGTTCAAATTTATTGGGAAATAAGAGTCCCTATCCCACAGGATTATTGTCTTTGTTGTTAATCTGGCAGAAATATCCATCTCTCTCTGCCTTTAATGTGAAATGTTGATAGTTCAGCTTTCTGTCACAGTCAAGTCAAGTGGAGCCCAATACAGATAAACACATCTGTGTAAACTGTTCTTTGTTTTGCTTTCTAGGATAATAAAGTAAAAGCCTAATAGATGAGCTCAATTACTCAAAATTAATCACTTTCAGATTGGTTAAATCATGACAGATTAATTGCTTGTATCTATTGCTACATTAGATTTTTATTATTATTATTATTAGCAGAAATACCTAAGTAGTTCTCCTGTCTTAGTACATCATTGCTCTTTTTTGTAAGAAATTTTTAAATATTTGTTCATTATAATAAATTGTACTTTCATTAATCTTTAAAAATAAGTATTTTTAATCAACATTTTGTGTGGTTGATATTTGACTGCTGTTATCCCAAGCAAATTATTAAACAGCTTCATTATTCTGACAATACTGAGCTTCTTTCTGAAAGTTTAGCAAATGACACTCCAGGCAAAATAGTCTGACATTAGTACTGAACCCACTCCACGGCAAAGGTTAGGACTCAATTTCTAGAAACAGCTGAGGAATTTGTATACATTGTCAAATTTCAAATCTCTGGTAAATAGATTTTACATTAATTATTTGAATGGTCAAGAAAGTTTCTGTATATTACTAACATATTAAAGATCTGTTACTTTTTGCTTTAAGCCATTCACAGCCTGTTTTATAGGAACAACCTTTACAGTTGCCCAAGAAGGTTTGAATTCACCTCAATTTTAGCCATGAAAACATAAAACTTATAAATGATTCTGGTTATCTCCTCTAATAACTGAAAGGAAATGACAAAGGCATCTCCAATAAATGATTGATTCCATCCACAAATCCATTCTACCATCACATGAATCAATTATTCTTAGGTGCCCAAATTATGTGATATGAATCCAAACACTCGTGGCTAGTACCAAAGACTGAAAAGAAAAAAAGAACAAAGAAAAAAAAAAGACTACTGTTTGCTAAACAGATCATGGAAGGCTGGCTAAGCAATCTGATATTCTGCCAAACTGGCATCATATAGTAGTGTCCTATCTTCTGGATATTCATCTTAGAAAGGGAGGCACTGTTCTATGGAGTCACATCTCTCCCTAATGGCTCTAAACAGGTCCTGGACCTCTTAGTTTTGATGTCTCGCTTTAATGTAGATTCTGTAAATGAATGCCATTCACAGGGTCTAGAAGCAGTTCTGGCTATTCAGCTATCGTTTTGCTCCTGGGTTCAGGGCAATTCCTCACCAGTAGAAAACATTTAAGAGCTGCAATAGCTGTCTGAGCCTGTGTTCTCCTGAGATGGCTTTACAGTTTATGAATTTGATACCTTTTTAACATCAAGAATTCCCACATCTGTCTAATACATGGAGTAGTAACAACTATTGGGAAAAGCTAATTCAAATGAATGCCAGCACTTTGCTGTCATCCTGGCAAGAATGAAAGATTACTGCAGTGTTGAAAATGCATTTGTTAAAAGAAAAAAAAACAAACAAACAAACAAACAAACAAACAAACAAACAAACCCAAAAACTTGACAATGTTGAATTTTATATTGGGGTTCAAATAGAAGTTACCAGAAATAAGCTTATCTCCTGTATCAGGGGATGAGTAGGAAAAGTACAATGCCAAGGAATAAGAAAAGGATATGCTAGCTCATCAGATGAACATTAAAAATTCACAGTGGAAGGTATCAGAATGTTGACCCAGAACAGATTAAGATTAATGATGAATGGCTCTGCTATTGTATTGATCAGTGCCTGTGGCTATTTAGTAAATGATAAAACACAAAACATTGATTAAGGCTACTGGCAAAATATTTTAGATGTCAAAGGTGCAGTACTTTTCCTAAAGCTCAAAAAAGCATTTAACTAGGAATACACAATGGAATATATGTGTATACACACCTATACACATGCTTTAAATACTTAAGAACTACTGGCAAAGGTACTGATTTAGTAATACAAAGCAATTCAGATTTATTACAAGTCCTTTACTACTATTTCAGCAAACTGTCAGGTAACTAGTAGATTATACAGCAACTTTTGCTATAAAATTATGAAAATATTATATATATAGAACAGCAACTGTTTTAGCTCTTGTTGTATAGAGACTTGGGGAAAGAAGGGATATTGAAGTGGCTGTTTGTTACCTAAGAGATCTGCTTCACAATTAGCATCTTCCTGGGGGAAAATATAGTGCTGAACTCATTAGTGACACAACAGAAATTGCTGAAAAGTTGAAGAGATTTAAGAGAAGAGAAGTAAAATTAGAAGGAGGAATAACAAAACAAGCATCTTCACCACATAAAGAACTAACTGTAACAACATTGCACGTACTTGGCAAAATGTTGTCAGGAGTGTAAGACATAATTGCAGCTTCTGGAAGTCACAGCAATTATCTCAGAAATGAATGTTAGCCCTGTAGAATTTATCAGGAAGAAGCTATAATGCTGGTGCAAGAATGCAAATGTGTTGTGAATTTCCTAGGGATGTTTTATCTAGTTTTCGGGGTCCAGAAATGTTTATTCTATTTTTTCTAAAGACCAAATCGACTTTTGGTCTGGTCCTGATCAGAGCAATAATCTGGACCAGCACTACCATACAGTGAGTTCATTCACAGACTGTATTAAAATGTGCTAGTAAATGACATTCTCAGGAGGGGTATATTCTGCATGTAAAACCTATTTCCCAGTGTAAAATATATAATTGTATCCTCCTTAGCTGGGCCACTTTTGTGCGGGCATCTTTTACCATTCACAGAGATCCTGCAAGCAGAATATACAATTTAAATCTTCAAAGCAATTATTTATTGTCTCATGTACACAGCTGATAGCAAAGTCTAACATGCTACTAGGCTTAGCATTAATTTGCTCAGTGGCCCTGATGAGACATACAATGAATCTCTGCTGGCCAGGCAGTCATCAGTCAGTTACAGAACTGCCTTGCTCCTTGCAAAGTGCTGATCCTCAGTCTTGCTAAATGCCCATCTTCTGCTTCTCTGCATTTTTTTCCTTAGGACTTTATTTCTTAGGAAGCCTTGCCTTTTTTTTTTTTTTTTTTTTTTTTCATTTTTGAATCCTTGAACTGGTAGCTATTATTGTCTCAATAATTGTAATTCTGCCTGTGTTTTTGCTTTTCTTATCTTGCTTGGCTTTAACTTTTGTACTTTGTCACACCTCAGCAACAATTTTCTCTGATTGAAAAGTCACTCAGCTGTGCTACACAAAACTGGGCATTTGGTCACAGATAGATGAACCCCTTGGCCATGGGTTACAGGGTCTTGTAAATTTATGCTTCTGTGTCTGGTAACTTGATCAAGGTCACGCGCAGAGCTCCAGCAGGGCTGAGGACACATATATATTCCTGAAAGGATCTCAGTGGCTCTCCAGCTTCCTGGCCCTTACATTCAGCCTTGCAAAAATCCAGACAGACATCTGCTATACTATTTTGTCATCAATGCAATCTAAATCATAGATGGATTGAATAAAAATCTTATAAAAGATGAGTTTCTTCTTTTTTCTTTTTCTTTTTCTTTTTCTTTTTCTTTTTCTTTTTCTTTTTCTTTTTCTTTTTCTTTTTCTTTTTCTTTTTTTTTCTTTCTTTTTTTTCTTTTTCTTCTTTTTTCTTTTTCTTTTTTTTTCTTTTTCTTTTTCTTCTTCTTTTTCTTTTTCTTCTTCTTTTTCTTTTTTCTTTTTCTTTTCCTTTCCCTTTTTCTTTTTCCTTTTCTTTTCCTTTTTCTTTTTTTTTTTTCTTTTTTTCCCCACACAGGACATAGAAATGAGAGATTTGAAGATGAAAATGTCAGCTTTTTGTCTTGTTACATCATTTTATCTCTTCTGCATGTGCCAATTGAATAAATCTTTCTACAAAACCATTAAGAATGTTTCAGGTTGCTCAGGTTTATGATGTTCACTCAGATGAAGTAAAATATTTTTATTTCTGCTGTGGAACAGTCACTGGACTGTTTGGTCAGTTCCCAAACTTGAAATGCCATTAAGAGGGAAGAAATCATGAAAAAGTCAAACTTGATACTTTTTGTCATAAAAGATAGTATGGAATAGGGTAGAACTGAACAGGCAATGTATGTGTTTGTGTTGCAATGTCTACACCTGAACAGTCACCCTGAAGTCCCCATATATTCTGTGTAAGAAATCATTTCATATAGGAGAGAGTGCTCATGCCATATAGCAGACCTCTGAAATAAGTCAGATGAATTACATCCTAGCTATGCCAGTTTCTCTTTGCTTAATGTAATTGAACTGAGAATAAGTACTTCACAAGGAGAGCTGCAATACAGATGTCTAAAGTTAGGTGAGGTGAATCCTATCCATGTTATTTTTAATGATTAAATGAATAGGTGTGATGTTGAAAAAAAGAGATATTAACAACGGAGTGAAAGAAAGAATTAACTATGGCATTCCTAAGGGATTAACTATTCCTTTCAGTACTTGAAAGTGCTCTTCGGGGAAATGGGGACTCACTAATTGTTTTATTATTTCAATATTTTTTTTCCAAGGAAACTTATGGGAATAGTATTTTTTTTTAATAAACAAAGTTGCTGAAGCAATATAGCAAGACTGCAATGATTTTATTAATGAAGAGGGAAACTTGGGATACTGAGTGGCACTTCATAATTAAAAATGTGACTTACAGAAATGTGAAACAAATTTGGTGTTTTTTTTCTCCACAATAAAATGCTGCATAATACTTTAAAATGGAATAACATAAATAATATATTCTCCCCCTTGAAAAATGTAGAAAATATTTTTAATAAATGAAGAAACTTTCACAGCAAAAAATCTTATAAGTGACAACAAAATTGATTGTGAACTTTAGAAGTGGTACTCAACACTTAAAGCCCGCAGTTACAGATGTGTTACTTCCATGCGTCAGATTTGTGTACTTGAGAGAGATTATATGATTTATAAATGAGTTTAGTAGGTGTTGCCAAGTCCTATGTTCATAACTGTAAGCTGTATCTTCATCTTTAAATTTGTTTTAAAGTAATTATATTAAATGAATGTGGGAAAAAGATTTATTTTAAATAAACAAAAAGCTAACAATAGAAATGAACTCACTGAACTAATAGTGATTATTTATGCCAGCATCTGGCTATCAGATCCTTCCTTAAAGCAAGTAGTATATTGAACCAGAAATATTCTTCAAGGTAATTCATGTCATTTGCTATCTTTATGAAAAAATATTAAAAGTTTGCCCCTTTTTTGTCATGTCTGTTCTATGAGATTCTGTATCAGATTACGGGGTCCAAATTTTTACCTTTTAATAGAAAGGGCTCTCAGTAATATGGAACCCATTCATCAGAACCTGGCCTTCAATATCTTCAGCTATTTGAAGATCTCGCTTTTCAGAAGGACTGTGTCATGGCTTCCATGCATTTCAGCGTGTAATGTGAGAGACCTTTCAGAGCTTATCCAGTTGAGGTGTCAGCTGTTGCTGCTGATGACCCGTTCCTATACAAATCCACCTTTGGTAACTGCTGTTCTTAGGTGCGTTGTTACTGTTACATAGAGTCTGCTGAGCAGCTGTGCAGTTTTCTCCAGTAACGAGAGAATGTGCCGTATGAATGCATTCCTCAGAAAAAAACATAGATGGAACAGATTTCTTCATGCCATGCTCTTCTTCTTCACTTCCAGACATTGCTCTTATGTGGAGGGCATAAAGGGAAATGTGGGGGCCATGTGAACATGGGATAATGATGACTGGGGGATCCTGAGCCAGGAGTCGGTTTATAGCAACTGCACTCTCCATACCAGGGTCACTGTGTGTGACGAGGTTCACTTCTTTTCTCTTTCCTCCCACATCCCAAATTGAGGAACAGTGATTTAAATGCCAGTTTCAGCCTTAAACTCATTTTACATTATTTATCAATTAAACATGGGTAAATGCAAATTGGATGGCATTCTGGGAATCTTGGTGGGTACCAAATTCTTTAGCAATGCTGGAGGTTAGAAAAGTGCATGTGGTATGCTACCCAAGGTTCAGTTCTTTCAGATACATAGGCTGATATTCCATTTCACTGATCCTTTACTGCCCATCTACTATAGCTACCAAAACCTGCATCAGATTACTAATAAATAAAATCTTGAAAGTCTTAATCTTTTTGAAATCAAAATGTAACCTAATTTTGTAAGCAGTACCAGAAGGCTATGACTCTTTTCTTCAAAATAAAAAAGAAGCAAAATTATTTACCCATGAACAGGCTACATATCAAACTGTGGCTAAATGACAGTATAACTTGATATGTATATAACTTGATATGTTTATAGGACTTCGGCTTTACACCTAGCTGTTAAATATACATAAACACACACACATATGTCTGTAGGAAGTTTAATTGTCTGATGAAATAACAGATTATAAGAGAAACATAAACTGTCAGTTTTTACATGAAAATTATTAACAATTCTGGAATATTAAGTCTTCAAGATGATAAAATGTCAGCTTCAACATTTGCCTTTACTGAAGAAAATAACAGATAATTTGCTTTTTAATTTTAATTATGGGAACATGCCATTCATTCCTTCTCAAGCAACAGAACAGAACAGATTATAATAAATTTCTAGTGCTTGTAGATATTTTGATCAAATCCATTTCTATTCCAGAATGCATCGGAGAGATTTTTCATGAATTCTTTCATTTTTAGTACCATTGTACACATTCTTCAAGTCCTTTAAGGTACAACTGGGCATTTAATAATCAGCGTATAATGTAGGTACTAATTTCTTGTTTGTATTCTTCAGTTTGTATTTCAATACAATATCTGAGATGACCTCTAAATGTCATTTCAGACAGTGAATGAGTATTTGAAATTTTTCAACTCTATTGCTTTTTTTTTTTGCAGGGGAGGGGGAGCAGAACAAAAACATACAAATAAAATTCTTACCATAGTGAAGCAAGAAAGAAAGCATTTAAATATGTAAGTTATTCAAAAACTTGAACTAGAATTGAAAAATCTGTACTAGAATTTAGAAAAATATTTTGGCCTGTTAAAAATATTCCATCAATATAGTATTAACCGAGGAAGAAGCAAACATGATTTCTAAACGTATCAGTACCTTTCAGATGTTTGTAATGAAAAAATCCTGTGAGGCTTACCATTGGTTTAGTTGTACATTTGTCAACGTATTCTATATTGTTTAAAATACCTTGGTTTTGTTTTTGTACAGATAAACATCAAGTTCATGTTAATGCATTGTTCCTGATTTTTCTTTTTTTTTTTGGTCTCGTGATGCAGAAGTGAGTTTTCTGCATCAGAAGTGATGCAGAAAAAATAAAATACTGTAAAACTCATCCTTGACAAAACAATTTCTTGTGTTCATCTCGTGTGGCCCTTAATGTATCTGGAAATGTAAGACCTGTTTTACTCTATCTGGATTTGACTTGATGTATTTATCTTAGTGTGATATTGGAGGTGTTATACAATAGAGAAGTGAAAGAATGAAGTCTTGGTTTCAGTTTTTGAACAGCTCTAAATATAGTTTCTGATACATTTGTTTTGTTTTTACAGAAATATTACACAGTAATTGGATTATCTTTGAACATTCTCTGTTAGACAGTGGGGAACTTGCATATATGTTTGCTTTGAAGACTCATAGCAAACAAATACAGATGCTCCTGCATGTGACAGCATGTTACCATGCTAAGACCCTCACAACAGTGGCACTTTCTCTCAGGAACATCATCAATGATCCCAGCTTTTGCTTTGGAAATATTCTGATCAATATCCACAGGTTGCTTCATCACAACCTCCAGGCGACAACATAGACTAGTCATGTATTTCAGCACTTCACTCAATTGAAACCTGTGAGGTTGACAAGACCGGAGGCTGGATTTATGAAGAAAATACTTTATATTTAACAGGGGAGCCAACATGAGGCAGCATGACAATTTCATATGTTCAAATCTCTGCTTTCTGTTTAGTTCATTAGAGAAGAGCCAGTGAACCAGTGACCTATTTAGTACATTTGCATGTGTCTAAATACCTCACATTCTCAAATCCTTGTTTGCTTTCCTTGCGAGTACTTTCCTGCATGGGAGAAGTGTACTAAAATTAAACATATATGTGGCTGCAGAGTGAAAAAGCAGATTTCTTCATTCAGCCTTCTTTTTATATGAAATACGTACGAGGCACAAAATCTGCAGTTGTGGAGGTACACATGCTGAGAATCCTACATCTGTTGGTTAAAATGAAAAAAATAAAAAAATCAACAGTACCAAGAATGATCAAAAACAACAAATGGAAAGCTTTCCTTTCAAAAACTCATAATTTATATCTCAGGAGACTATTCAAAGCCACATACTTTTTTTGCGTTGTTACTGTTGAATGTTGTTTCTTGACCAGCCTGTGAAAGCAAATATTTAGTAACATCCTGTGAGAAACAGTTATGTTCCTCACTGTGTGTTGAATCGTTACCTAACAGCCTTAACACCATGACTTTAATTGGTTCAGTGACTTTGTGGCTCCAGTGGTTTTGGTGGCTGAGACAAGTGGAGTTCTTCTGTCCTATCTGTGGTATAAGTTGTGTCACTTAGCTTTCTAATTTGACGCAGTAGGTAGAAAACAACCAAGGATAATCAAATGTGGAAGCAACTCTCCGTGTTTGCTGAGATCTGTGGCATTGTATGTTTAGTAATTCCATGATTACTCCATACTGAATGTCAGGTTACATAAGAAGGGCACTTCTGACTGTAACATCCTGCCTCCTGTGCATTGGGAAGCTGGCAGGTAAGAAGAAACAAAGGGTCTGGTCCTGCATAAGCACCTAGCACATGCTGTATTGTAAACTTTTATTAATTACTATTGTAGTGATAGAACTTAATGAGATTAAATACAACAATTGCATAGCTATTCAGCTAGTTGAGTTTCTAAAGCTGTAGTTTCTAAAGCTGTTTTAGTAATCTGAGGTTGAAAAAACATTTTAAACATTTAGTTACATAGTTTGACTAAACAGTTGTCTGGGTGCCTAGAGCTTTTCATAAGGATGTTTTCTACTACTGCTCAAATTCAATTTCCTTTCTGTTAATCAAGAAATTCTAATAACATTAACATGAGGTTAACCAGAACACAAGCATTTAAGATGTTATTTCTCTGGCAAGAAGAGACAGAGGCAGTTTTTTTTTTTTTTTTAAGAGAAGGAAGCTGAGAGAACAGAAACCAGATGCTCTCGTTGACTTCCACGGTGTCACACAACTTTTCATCTGGCTACTTACATCCACCACAATATGTATTTCATCCAAGGGGTCTGATTCTGAGCATGTTCCAAATAAATGCCACTAAAGCCATAGATAGCAATCATTCTGGCTTTGATGTAGCAGTAAAGATCTAAGAGGATGTTACTTTTTCTGAAAAACTAGAACTAAATTGTTTCTGTAGTAAATTATTGCAATGTCAGTGCTTATGCCTCATTTTTTTTTTTTCACATTGTGTACTTTGGGTAAAATATGTACTTTGGGGAAATCTTGGAGGATGCAAGCAGACTGCTGTATAGAGGCAAATTCTACCAAACTGACAAAGTATCTATTGCTAGTATGGAAATCTTAGATAGGATAAATGTGATACAGCACTGCTCTTGTTCACTGTGATTTTAAAAACATTACAATTAGTTTAATCTAATTTTATGTGTGAAAGAGTATCAGAAGCCAGGCAATCCAATTGTAACAGCTATTTTTCTCCTGTTCCAAAATCTCAGGTGGGCATGTGGACTGAGAGTTGCAGTAACCTGAGTTTTCAAAAGAAACCTATAGAAAATGTATGTTTAGTTTACACTGAAACATAAAGACTCCTAGCATCAGTAAGAGCCCCTGTGGAGGACTGGAAAGCCCTCAACACATTTTATTTCTCTTTTACAATAACTGTCTCAATATATCAGAATGATTGACATTACAATTAGAAGGCTAAAAAGTTTTTACCTTTATTTAGTTTTAAAATAATAATAGCAGCTCTTTAAGGTCTAGGAACTCTACTATTAAGTTAAACAATAACAAACTCAACTTGATTCTGCCCAAACCCTTGTTATCACACATTAAATAAACAGCATCATAAATCCTGATAGAGTTACAGTGTTTGAGACTGACTTCTATTTTGTCATATCTTTGGTGTCTTTAATTTCTTGAAATAGTTGCACAGAGCTGCAAGGGACTATGCAATCAAATGTCTATGTATTGGGTATCCACAGTTTCCTCTGTATGCTAACAAATGGATCAGAACGCTTTTGCCCATGAAAGAAGGAAGAATGAGGACCCGAAAGACACAATACTATGACTAAAATGTGTCACAGGGGGAGCATTTTAGGAGGGGAGCACAAGGGCACAAGCGCAAGGGCAGCACCATGCCCTTATTTTATGTAACAGCAGTTTATTCTTGGATCTGTTAAGTGAAGCAGCTCCTAGGACAAAGATCAATGAGAAATTATTTCCAGGTTTAAGGAGGCATTTTGCTTACCCCTATGACATCTGGCACTGCCACTAGAAATGAAATTCTTGGCAAGGGATTCAGTAGATTTCTTTGTAACACACATACCAGCAGGCTTCTACAGAACTTTGTCCTGAGATGTACCAGGTTTCTGACCCGGTTTGCAAAATTCCATGAAAGGCCAGATAAAGCATTCCCAAAACCTGAAGTTCACAGGGGTGATAACAGCTGCATTCTACTCAAGTAACCTTCTGCAGTGTGTCAGTTTTTGCCTGTATTACTGTACTGAGACTAATTTCTGTCTCTATTACTGGAAATACAGCACATAAGAACTCAAAGAAAGTTCCCCCTTCCTTGATATTTCATGACTCTTGGCCCCTTTCATATGTATATAGTAAAATGCTCTTAGTGCTAGATGCATTTCCCCTTTGAGAAAGATGAGCACTTAGCTCTTTCTGTCAACTATTAACAGAGTGGAATTAAAATTGAAAAAATAAACTATTAAAAATATGAATTGGAAATAACTTTTGGTTTGATTTTTATCTGTTCAGTGCCCCAAATATTTTAACTGAAACTTGTTTAACTAAATATACCTTATAACCACTGTATTACCCTCTTCAACAAAGATTTCTTTAAAAAACAAGTACTTTTGAAATTTAGAATGCAACATTTTTATTCTCTTATACAGTCGTATTTTTTTTTACTAATTTCTATTTAGTTTCTTATTTTTTAGCTCTATAAATACAGAGCTATCATTAAAATAATTTTGTATGTCAAATTAAGCAATTAGAAATATAAAAATAAATAAAATAAATAAATAAATAAATAAATAAAAAACAATTAGAAATATAATTTTTGCAATACTGTAAAGGAATAATGATTTCACATTGTACTGATTCTTAGTTTACTGATATAGGTTTTTCTGCTGAAGTCAAGAAAAGCAGCAATGAAAAAGAATCCTTAAATTTAAGTGATAACATTTGTTGAAAGCTTGCCTTTTTCTCTAATCATCCTTCTTCCCCAACAATCTGGACTCACCTGTTTCTGCCCTTTTGGCTAGGTGTCAATAGTTTCTGATCCTTCACTTCTGATAAATTGAGCTCAGACACATTAATATTTCTCAGTAATAACTCGAGTAAGTCGTTTTATGGGTCTCCTGTTACACCTTCCTTCTTACCTGCAGCTGAAAGTTATGTCTCAACTGAAATAATTTCCTGGCCAAATTCTTGTCTTAAACTAATTCCTCAAAATTATAATATAGGAATTAATTGTTTTAGTAGCCAGTGTAGTTCTATAACCTGTTCTAAAAAGAACAAATATGCCTTTTAGCTCTGATGTTATGTTGGAGGTTTCAAATCTTAGCAAGCACTGGCTTTGTCATTTATTTCTATGTTGGTTTAAATCAAAATCCCATGAAATAAGACATATATATATTAATAAAAATATACTATTCTGGAATAAAGGTTGGCATGCAGTGTCTTAGTGTAATTGGAGTTTCGAATATTTTTCATTTTCAGTAAATTACATATTTACTCAATAGTTTTTCAATAGTAGTGCATTTGAAATGGTAGCAGGCTGTCATATCAAATTCTGTCACAATCATGTACTATAACATAGTACTGAAATAGCAAAATTTCTTCCATTACAACTGGAAGGATTCCATGGGCAATCAATGTAAATACCTTATCACTTACTGCATTACAGGGCTATGTTTATAAATAGATCAAGCATATCATTCCAGAACAAATCATACTCTGCTTGCTTTGCAGTGAGACTATTGGAAGCTTGTTGTTTTGAACATGAGAGTAAGATGAGTACTAATTTGAAAAAAAAAAAATTGGTTTTGGTATTCTAATGTTACCATTAGAATACTACTTTTATCATTAGATACTACTTTTACTAAAATATCAATATCATACTGCCCATGTTGTATTTCTTTTCTCATGGTTTAGTTATGTAAGTAAGAAAAGGAATATAAGCAAGCTTAAAGTAAAAATTTCTTTGTAAGATATTCTGGATAAAGACATGACAGTGCAAATATCAAAGGTCAGAAATTAAAAGGACCCAAACATTTATTACTCATCTTAGAAATCATGAAGTTAAAAAAATCATAATTTGTTGTCCTGGTGCATGATCTTTGACACTGCAGAGTTGGCAACAATGGATAAATAAGCAAAAGCTTTCAAGATAGAAACAAAGCCTCTAGGAGAGTGCATAAAAGGTCTTCTCAATGTCTGTGCATTTACTGCTTTGGTACCAATTCACCTGTTTGGGGAAGAAGCAATCTCTACACAGCTGTAATACTTTTAACAAATTGTAGCAGTCCTTAGAAGATCAGCACATAGGACAGACATAGATTCTCCCTGTGGTATTTTAGTTAACCTCCTCTGTCATGTTCTCCTCTACCCATCTCATGTATGATTTTGAAAAGGAGTCTAGATAAATTAATTATTTTCAGGACATGCTAAATTTCAAACAGTTATCAGCTGCTACCATGGATTACTTTTCTCCCAGTTTCATTTAATAGCATATGCCTCATTGGCACAAACAAAGGCCATAGACAACAGGCACTAAGAAAGAAGGTCCTTTAGTATTGAACAGCACGCAGAAAACAGGATTTAGTAAAAATCCTGTAAGCGAAGAACTTCTCCCAAATGTGAACCCAATATCCTTACAAATAAGTATCAAAATATTTGTACATCCAGGGAAAAGGCAGGACTGACAGATCACTCTGGCTCTATTCTTGTCAGAGCAGTTTAAAACCTTTTAAAGAACTCCACTTTCTGCATGCAGATGAATGCTCAGTTCAACCTACACCTATACTAATACAATGGCAAGGCTGCAGGGTGAAAGGGGACAAAAGGTGAGGAACTGTGAAAGCAGAGTTTTCAGTATGACTTTGCTTGAGCATCCTGTGGTAACTGAACGACACAGAAGGCTTGCACATATGGGGATTTTTCATGTTAGATAATGTCGCTAGAATGGCAGGGAGACATTTTTAGCTCTCAGAGGCATTTTTAACTCTTTCCCTCAGGCATCTTCTAACTACTGTTTCTTCCTCCTGCACAGTCCTTCTCCCTGGACTGCAAGAGCAGCTATCAACTTGGATCAGGCATATTTGCTTCAATTTGATGCTTCTGTTGCCCTGTGTTTGCTATAGGTCACAGAAGAGGATAGATGGACTCACAACTAGACAATAACTGGACTCAAAACTGCTTGCCCTAAGCAAGTGTGATCCCCTGGGCATTATATATCTTGAATTTGTTGTAGACTGTATTCAATATCCATTGATGTTTGTGTAATTCTGCAGTTCAGGAGACTGAGCTTTTGCAGCCTTTATCAATTAGCTGCAAAAATTTAGAGTTGAAGGTGCAGCAGTAAGAAACCATCTAAATTCCAGAGAATGAACACAGTTTCCATGGAATTAATAGGGCAAGGTTTTATGGGGACAGGTAATATATTTCACTCCATTTTAATAAAGGCTATTTTTTCTGATCACAGTCTTTGCTTTATTTTTTCCCCTAGACCACATAGAAAACAAAGCCTATTTTTCAAGTCATGCAGGAATCACAAGCTCCAATTAGCTCCTTGATATCAATTTAGGAATTTAGTGTCATTACAACAGGAAATAAATTCCTTCCTTTCTTGGTGACATATGTATGTTTCTTGAATGGAAAAGTGCTTTATTAGAATTTGTCCCTTATTTCTTCAGTCTACAGCCCATTTTCCAACCCTTTCATTTAATTAGATTGATCAAAGTGATTAAAGGCTTTATGATTTCCCTCTCCACATTTACTCTCCTTGCGAACACTGATGTAGAGAACAGAGAACCTGAGAGCAATTCCCGCAAACCATACCGAACTTCTGCCTACACTGGAGGGCACAAAATGGGTGACAGTGAGACTGATCATTTCTGAATCTTTCCATGCTTTCTTTCAGTGCTCCCCAGATGCACGGTGTGGTGGTTTAACACCAACAGGTAGTTCAGCACCACCACACTACTCTCTCACTCCCCCTCCTCAACAGAATTGGTGGAGAAAATATGATGAAAAAAAAAAGCTCATGGGTTGAGATAAGGACAGGGAGATTACTTCCTAGTTACTGTCATGGGCAAATCTGACTCAGCATAAGGGAGATTATTGAAAATTTATAACAGACTAAAGCAGTGAGAAACTACATGCAAACTAAAAACACCCACTAACACCACACTAAAAACTTCCCCCACCCTCCTCTACCTCCTCCCCCCGAGCGGCACAGGGGTACAGGGAATGGGGTCCCCACAGGGGAATGGGGGCTGCGGTCAGTCCCTAACGCTGCGTCTCCGCCGCTCCTTCACGGTGACTCTCTGCCCCTGCTCCATGCAGGGTCCCTCCCACGGGATGCCGTCCTTCCCGAACTGATCCTGCGTGGGCTTCCCACAGGCTGCAGCTCTTCCAGAACTGCTCCCATATGGGTCCGTACCACGGGGCCCATCCCTCAGGCCCAAACTGCTCCAACATGGCTCCCCCACAGGCGGCAGCTGCCACCAGATCCCCTGCTCCTGCGTGGGCTCCTCTCCACGGGCTGCAGCTCCGGCC
>VXAA01005680.1:371718-401285 GCA_013399115.1 Anseranas semipalmata | reverse complement strand
CCCAGGGTCCCTCTCGAGTTACGCTCACGAACTTGTCGGAGGCGAGGAGCTGCCCTTCTGCGCTAGCGCAAACGGGAGCTCTTAGCGATCGATACGTGACGCCTGTTATCGGAGCGTCATCGAGCAAAGTCAGCGATACACGCCCAGAGGGTGCAGCCCTGCCAAGGTTGCAGCGTGTGGGGTGGCTTTAGGAGCCTAGTCGCGATTGTGTGCTTGCCCCCAGCGTCCAGAAAATGAAGACGTGGTTGGTGCGGCACGTGCTCTCTCCAAGGAAAAAGGGTGCAATGTCAATCTCTGTAGATATTCTTAAGGGAAACAAGTCATACCCATCAAACCTTCAGAAATTTGTTCCATTTCAGCAATAAGTTACTAAAACATCAAGTGAATTGACAGCATTCCTTAATGTAAAATCACGCTTTGCTACCATAAATACCTGGCATTCAGTGTTACAGTTTCCTGAGCATTGGCAGTGTAACAATCACTGTCATAACTGAAAAAAATAAATTAAAAAAGACATGTCACCTTCATGCTTTGAATACCAAGAGCTGAATCACAGTAAATCAATGCAGTTGAAACATTAAGAATAAATTCATTTTTGCACATATTTATAGCGTATATGCATGACTAGACTTTCTGTGAAGTGCTGTTTCATGGTTCTTCCTGCTGTTACCACAAGGATGCAGTCCTTCCTGCTGGCAGCCTGCTCAGGATGCTTCAAGGTACCAGACCAAATGCCAGGAGCTCTCTCAACAACGAGTCAGGTGTTTGACATTCAGCTGCTCTGCGTAATTCACCTACACCTTAATACAGGTTTGGACGTTGTTTGCGGCAGGAGCTCAGATTAACTGGCTGATGCATAGACCTCACTTTCTTCTTCATCCTCTGAAGTTCTGAAGCTGCTAATGAGAGTTTAAATAGATGAAAAAAAAAAAAAGAGAGAGAAAAAAAATCCTCCCTCCTTACTGTCATAGCTCTTGGAATCTTTTTTAATGCAGATTCATGATTATCACTTAAAGAGATGTGAGGTGCCAGCTTACCAAACTGTAAATCCCAGTTCTAGGGGCTTTCCAATAGTAACAACTCTTTACATTACACCGGAGCCTTTGAAGTTAGTCCTGCAGTTCCTGTGAGACTTAGGAGGTAAAATAGCAGTTCTGGAAACAAATTAGCAGTGGGGAAAAGAATCTTCTGATATTCTGTATCTTTAGAAGTAATGTTTCTCCCTTCTGTCTGATAATTGCAAGCTCATCTTATTATGCATGCCAGGAATGCAAAGGAAAAACACAGATAATGTGTTGTAATATGCCTTGAAAGTACATATCAATCTTTCTGAGCTAAATGTAAGTCTATGTCAAGAGAAAACACAGCACCATAGATGTTTTTTAGTGGTAGACTTGGCAGTATTAGGTTAACGGTTGGACTTGATGATCTTGGAGGTCTTTTCCAACTTAAGCAATTTATGATTCTGTGATTGTATAGGACCGTGTCCTAGTGTGTTGTAGTGGTAACAGTTACCTAATACATTTCTTTATGAATGTGGCACGTTTCTTCGGCACCTTTTGGTTGGTGTCTTAATGAACCTGTCTCCTTATGATTTGCTTTTATTTGAGCTTGGAGGCAGCGGCATATAAAGCTGTACCACCAACGGTAAGCAGGATTATTCTGTTAGGGCCTATCTAGAGCCAAAGGGAATTCCTACGGTAACTAAAATGGGCTCTCAGATTGAAAGCTTACAATAGAAAATGTTCCCAAAGTAAGCTCATCTGTCCCTTGTGTGCTTCCCACACTATTCAAACTGGAAGTCTTGCTACATGCTGTTTGCCTAGGTGCTTATACACACAGGACCTCGTAGCTTAAAACTCAGAGGTGTTCCATGATGCAATTGCTGCACCCTTATTGTAGCCCAGATCAATTCGTGCATCAACAAGAAAGGAGCACATTAGTAATCACGCAACTATTCGTTAGGTATGTGTTGGTGTACAGACTACGGCACCCTGCATTCAGGTCAAGTACAGACAGCATGTTAGTCATGCCCATAGCAGCCGTTGTGTAACTCTTCCTTTGGCCAGGCTCCTTCGGAGCGATTAGGGCTGTGCTTTACAGCTCTGCAGTGACCCCCAGTCCTCTTTGCGTGTGCCTCTTTGTCCTGTGTCACCACAGCTTCGTATTGTTAACGTTCTCCCAGTTGCTTCATTATTCCCTAGGCTTGCTCTAAGCACTGTGATAGGTAACTCTTCCCACTTCTCCTCGGTTCTCCCCTTAAGGAGTCATCTTTCTGGTGAGTAATGCCTGTCTTCAAGTATAGCCTTCATTCCCTGGAAACTCCATTTCCACAGCACACGGCAGATCTTGCAGCTCCATGACTCACCTCTTTCTGGATCCTCTGCATCCAAGAAGCAGCATGCTGGGGAGTGATAGTAAATCTCCTAGTGAAAGCCAGATTTTATGTTAGTGCTTATTCATGTTTCTCCAAAGCAGAATTCTATTATGTAAATGCCAACAGCAGCAGCGGCACTGAGTACTGGGGAAGAACATACGAGCTGACGTGATGGTCTTTGCTGGTGAACAACAGAGGTATCCAAAAGCAGAGATGCTTTAAGGAAGAAGCAGGATTGTAACAATTTATTTCCATGCTTTCTCTCTCTTTTTTTTTTTTTTCTGAAAAAAATAAAAACAAAAAAGAAAAAGGAAAAGGAAAACTTTTGGAGGATTTTGAGAGTGGAAACCTTTAGATAAACCTTTAGTTCACACACTGTCCCACAGAGTAAAACCAATCCTATTCTGCCATGGCCAAGCTTGTCAAACATTGCAGGGTTACCTCCCTCTCCCCCGTGCCTCCTGGCAAGACAGAGTGTAGATTGTCACAAAGCTGCCTGGTCTGTGGAAAGCCTAACAGGATGGATAACAAGTGCTGAATGTGTACTGGGAGAATGTCATGGAGAACATCACTGTGAAAGAGATCTTGTTGAGGTTCTAGATGTGAGTCATAAGTGGGGTTGATTTGGGAGATTTTTGTTTCACGCATGCATATGGCTATTTCATACTTTCACAGACCCACTTAGCTCTGCCTTTCTGCCTTCTTATTGATATTTCTTGTTACTAACAAGTACCCTGGTTCCCCACCATAGCATCTCTGTATATGCATGTTACTCCAAGTAAAAACCTTCATGGAAAAAAAAAAAATCAGAAAAATGCCTCACGCTTCTGCCATTGTACCATTAACTTACCAAAACCACTTTTAACATCAAATAAATACGAGTAACCTAGTGCACCTTATCCCACTGAAAAACTCAGTTCTGACAACCCTCACCTCAAACACCTATCACTTCTACCCATTTGATGTTGTAGAAACCTCTCAGCACTTAACAAAAATAAGCCTTTTTTCCACTTTTGGCCTCTTCTGGATGTACCCAGGGCTGCACCAGCGTTTGCACTCAGGGTGCTTTTCACACCTCCGTCACTGGCAGCCTGTACCTCCATGGAGCGGTCCATCACACGGTGCAGTGGCCGGGATAGGAGGTGCGAACTGCAGGCCTTAAAGGGCTTATTTAGGTCACAGGAGTCCACACGCGTCCAGTTTCCTCAGCCAAGTACAAAAACAAATGCACAAAAATATCACAAAGGAAAGGGAGTGATACAAGTTCTCTACCAAACAAACAAACAAAACCAATCAATCAAAAACAACCTCTGGAGGCAGGGGGCTGTGACAGAGCGGGAGAGAAGACTGCAAGGGGAGGGGTAGAAGCTGAGGGAGGTAAGGAAAAGCCAAAGTGGCAGCCAAATCTCATCTCGGTTCCTCTGGCATCTCTTGTGTGAGCAGCAAAGACAGGCATGTATAGGTGCGCCTGTGACGCAAAGCACTTCATTTCAGTGCAGATCCAGCAGAGCTTCACAGAATTCAATAGGAGTCCAGAGCTTTCTGTGAACTGAAAACAGAAATTACTCATTCTCTGCAAAGAGAGTGCTAAAAGGTTATAGATTCAATAGATATAGGTGCTAAAAGTTACAGATTGAAGATGGTTATGGCTTTTGATCAATCTACCCTTCTTTACCAGAAATAAGACATCTGCATTTATTTTCCAGCACTCTCCATTAAATGAATTTACAGCACAGTTCACTCACAGTAGTTGGCAGGGTTGCTTCATAGAATTACAGAATAATTTAGGTTGGAAGAGACCTCCAGAGGTCATCTACTGCCCCCTCCTGTGCAGAGCACGTCTGATCCTACCAGGTTGCTCAGGGCCTTATCCAGTCAAGTCTGAAACACCTCCAGGGAGGGAAGATTGCACAGCCTCTCCGGGCAACCCGACCACTTCCAGTCTTTGACCATCCTCAAGGTGCAGAATGGTTTCCTTATCTGAATTTCCCATGTTCCAGCTTGGGTCTGTTGCCTCTCCTCCTAACGATGTAAATGCAAGTAAAGAGGTTACCTCTTTAATTTGACCGCTAAATTAAATTATCTTCCCTTTGGTCAGCTTGTGACACCAAGTAAATGAGTATCTTTCGTTTTATTTATCATTCTACTTTCCTGACGAGTCAAAGTCAGCCTTCTGTTTTATAGCTTTAACATAGTGTAAAAACACCTGATGCAGTTTTTCCCAAACCAGACAGAAATCCAGTATGGTTGCAAATCAGAAGGGAAAGATGAGGTTAGAGTCATGCAGGTGTGCTGGATTGTCCCTGGACCGTACCTTTTCTCTTCAGTAAATGTAGATGGGAATGCGTGTGTCTGAACCCATCTGGATTTAAAGACCACAGGAAGTTAAGCATTTGGGGCTTTTTTTGGGTATCTTTTGTCCAGCTTTTTTATGCATTCTGCTCATCTTGGGCCTTTCATATGCAGCCAGGTGGGATACAAGGATACTAATTGTTTCAGAAATGAAATCCAAGGTTTCTGTAACTGATAGGATAATAAGTGCTATTTAGAAGCAATTTCAGAATTGTGCTTTGTACTATACAGCGGTGCCGAAATACAGACTTTGAAAAGTCAAGGTTTACTTTACGATGATCTCCAAATGCAATAACCTCAAAATTATATGTTGGTATCATAGCTTGTTTATTGTAAGTAATTATGAGGTGCAAAATAATTAACAAAATAAACACATTTGCTTGAGTGCAGAGGTGCAGTGCTGTGTGCCAAGCAACATCCTGTCTTGCCAGAGAAATCGCCAAATTTCCACTCCTTCGTACATTTTTTTTCGCCTGACTACAGCTGTTAAATAATAATTAAATACCTATTAGATATTATATAAGATCCGCTCTAGGATTTTTGCTATTTTTAAATATTCGGCACAGTTTAATTTCACTGCTGCATCATTCCTGTCTGTCCTCTAGATGGTGCCCCATAACCAGGAGTCGCGCGTAACACTATCCCATATGAAAGGCTATTGAGGAATAGTCAGGACGACACTCTCCTTTGTTTCTAAATTCTGTCTTAAAATAGTTCGTCTAAGTACATGGATTACTTGTTCTGCGTGGTGTAAATGTGGTGTTTCTTCCTCTTGCAAATCTGAAACCCCTTTCACTAGAACATAAAATGCCACCTGTCTGGGATAGTGTCATCTGTTACTCTGCGGAGCGATCCGTATCTCATATTTCTTATGGCAGCCATTAACTGGTGTTAGCTGTTGATCTGCTAGACGGTATGTACCTCACTGATGCAATTGTGGTAACTTTTATTTGCATAGTTTTCAAATAAATTAATTCTCTCTGAATATTATGTAAACATTTGTGTCTGTATTTTACATACAAATAAATGCAAAATTTCAAATATGGATGAAATGCAGATGCAAACGGGCAACAGCAGTCTGCGTGCCTCTCTGCTCGTAGCTCTGTGAACAGAAGGACAGGTAAATAACGCCAGCGTTCCCATGAAATCTGCCACAGCGTCACTCCATCTCGACATTGCCCCTGAAAGTGCCTGTAACTCGACGAGTTTTCTGAGCAGGAAAATGACTGATAGTTGTAAGTGACGAGGTACTTTTCATCGTTGTTGGTATTGCAATGGCAGTTGTCTACATCCGTATCCAAGGGCCCGATTCTGATCCTGTCTCGCCAGGAGCTTGGGTTTGGCCCAAGCCCCCTGTGCCCGGTGTTTTGCAGCTGCTGGGCGCAGCCCCCATGCAAATGGCTACTGCCCTGCTGCGCTCCTGGCGCGGAGCGGGGCGCGGAGGGCTCTCCCCAGAAACACTGCCTGACATTTCCCGGTACGCAGCAAATTCACATCTTGCTGAATATTTCTTAAAGAATACAAGAATACTTCTTTTTTTTGGGGGGGTGGGGGGGGCTGATCCTGCATTTTCGGCTTCTCCTGCAAGCGCCCAGGAGCGGACGCGCTCTGCCTGGGTGGTGTCTGCCTGTGAGGCGTGATGTTCAGTGCGTCTGTCCCCGCGTAGCTGCCCATGCAAATGGTGCTGCCACTCCGTCAACCAAGCGTATCATTTAAGTAGAATGATGTCCCCACATACCCTGTACCCTTTCTCTGCTAAGTTGTCAGGATTTTTGTGTTTTAATTCTGTTTCTCAGTTTTACAGAAGTAATAGGTATTTTTGGGAAGGGGCCCACAAAGTTCGTAAGAGTTTTTAAAAGTGCTGTTTTTTTTAATTGAAAAAAAAGTATAAAAACTTTGAGTTTTTTGTATATATTTATTGATATCCATAACATGTAAATATTGTAGATAAGCTCACTAATCCCTTTTTAATACAGTCTTATAAAAAATAGAAATTACTGCATGAGGTGATGAATTAGAAAAATTTATGTTTGCCCGCAGGAGTATGAGTTTATAACAAATTTTCAAAGTCACTGATAGAACTAATGCTCCGGTCTGATAATAAGGAAAACAAATGGGTTCTGTGAGTCACTTAACCAACACGGTGAAACCAAACCCGAATGAAACGTTTGGAGGTGCGGAGGAAGGAAGGTGAGGGGTGCGACCCGCGCTCCTAGCCACTTGCCATCAGCCACGCGTGAACAAAACCGGCGGGACCCGCGAGCGGGGGCTTCTCCCGGTGCTCAGGCATCTCTTCCGAACAAGAAGGTCTTACTCTACCCGAGCACACCCCGTCGGGCAGTTCTTACAAACCGCGGCTCCCTCCCGGTGTCTTTCCCCACCTTCTCTCGTGCTGCTGCGTCCATTTTAAGACGAGAGGTCTGAAGCTGCACAAGGCGTTCAGGCGGGTGCGCCACGGGGTTGCATACTGGCATAACAACGCTTGGTTTTATTTGTTCTCCATTTCCTCCCTAATAATTCTTTATGGTCTTTTTGCCTTTGACCGCCTCTGAGCATTGCGCATAGCGCTATGGAAATGTCAGCGCAACGATGCCAAGGTCTCCTCGTTGAGTTGTAATAGGTCAGAGCCCATTGGCCACCCTTTCACTGGCATTATTTTGCATTTATCACAGTTTAGTTTCATTTCTTGTTCTGTTCCCTTAATAGCGCCCGATCTAGACAGTGGGCTACAAACCAGAGTTAGACAGTCAGATCCAATTCCGTGTTTGAGCACTTCTCTAGAACTCTTGGTAAATGCTATCCCATACTGGAATTTTGTTGCTATTCATTTTATTTATTCAGCTTAAAGCCTTATCTACTGATCTTCAGTTTGAGGCATTTTCTCCACCTTATCCCTTGTGAAAAAGGCTTCGACATGGAAGTCTCCATAAATTCCTCTGCAGTAACAGTGACCTGCATGTTTCATTGAGCTCTTGAACTTCCATCCTTCCATCATAGTGGAAGTACAGTGGATGTATACGTTCTCTGATAGCCTTCAAGCTTCTTATCTTTGGGAATTTTCTCTTTTTTTAATATCCTCAGGAGTTTGATTTTCAAAATCNACACCTTGCTAGAATCTGTGTTTTCTCTGTCATCTCCATTTGAAGATGGCTTGCATTTATGAGAGGTCTCTTAAAGCTTTCCTTGATAGAAAGAATAATTTTATTTAATCTCTGGTGAAGTGTTTTTCAACACCTGCAAGTGCTTGCCCTTTTGGCTGTTCCCTTTCCTTTCTTTTACACCAGTAAAGAAAGCTTTTCTTTAGAGTTTATGAAGTCCACGAGTTTTGTACGGCTGAGTGCTATCCTGGTAGCTGATGAAAAACAACACAGAGGGCCAATACATGTGAGGTGAAGACGCGAAAGGCAAACGGTAGCCTTACAGACAGAATTCCAGCCATCAGTCTTTATTTTCACAAGGTGTTGCATTCTTACTGCTGGGTTATAATAAGTGTGGAAGGCAATTGCACAGACTGTAGAGGCGAAAAGAAGCATCTTTTTATTCTCCACGTTCTTGGGCAGGTCATTAAGCCTGAAGGAACCCTGCCATTTTCCCGTTGAGGGTCTCCTCTGCTCTCTGCGTGGTGTCGCGGTGGACACCCTTCTTTCTTCTGCTTCTCTGCCAGTCTGGTAGATCTCAGTCTCTTGATACTTCATTTCTTTGCTCTTGCCGCCCATTTGGATGACTTAGTTTCCTACAGACACCATCTTTTGGACCTTGACCTCTCTTCCAAACAGGAGGAAAGCCACGGCTGGAACCTTCCCCATGCAGCAGTTTCACCCGGCCACAGGGCCCCGTCCTGCTGCACCCGTCCAGCCCGGCGGCAGCCAGGCCCTGGGGAAGGAGCAGCCGAGGCCGTCCGGCTCCGAATGAGCTTTCTGGCAGAGCGCGAAAGCCTCCTGCTCGTGGTTTAATATTCCTTCTGGCAATTCGCGCGCGGGCTCCGAGCTACCTTATCCACGAATCGTCGCTGCAGCCCTGAGATCCAGCCACATCTGGGGCGACAGGGCTTGGAGAGTTTGACAATATGAGCGCGATGAATAGGCTGCTCAGCACTGTAAGCCATTTCCCTCGAATGGCTGCAAAATAAATGATGGGACGTTTTCCAGTGCAGTGCTGCAACCACCCAAAATACCACTATAAACCCCACAGGCACAAAACAGAGTGACTGCATTAAGCAAGGCTTAGGGGGATTATCGAATTAAATTGGTTGCCCCCTCCACCCTTCCCCCAGTCAAAGATATTAGGAATCGAAATACAAAAAAGGGTGTTAAAACAACACAATGGGCTTCGCTAAAACCTATAAAAGCGGAGAAACTCATTGTTAAGGCTGTTGCTTTCTTCCAGACTTCTATTGTGTTTGGGCACAGCGCTTCGTTTCATACGGTTTTCTGTCGGGGAACTGGAGAGCTGTGCGTGGGTAATCTTGTGAACCACATCAGCGGCAGCGGCTCTAATGCCCCCGTAATGGCCCTGCTGGTGTAATTCCCCCCGCAAAAAGGAAATGTCACGTAACTGCGTGCACTCGGGGCCATTACCTCGGTACCTCCGCCACCAAATTGCTCCGCCTGCCTTTGGCACCCGTTATTTACTGCCCGCTATTCCTGGCTGCGTAATTTTTGCAGTGAGAGCAGCGTCACGAGTATCCTGCTCGTTTCAGTGAGAGTTTGTGTAATGACAGCTTTGCAGCCAGGCAGCTTTAATCTCTGCGGGGTTTATCCAGATGCCGGAATCTCGGGAAGGCTTACACGGGTCTCAGGTCTTCTATGTGCACACAGCCTTGGCTCGTTAATCTGAACATGGTTTATTCAAAATTAAAAAAAAAAAAGAAAAAAAGAGTAGAAAGCAAACAAACACAACTTTAAAACTGATTTTCTTGAGCAGCTTTTGACTGTGCAGTGGAACAACTGCCCAGGCAGTCAGACATATATGGTATGGCACCCATGTAATAGGTTTTGAGCTAGTATGTGGCACACTGTGCCTGCTTTGATTAAAAGAACTATAGCGAAAAAAAGCATTCTGAATTCAACTTTAAATATTTTAATATCTTAATGATGTGACTAGTTTAAATAATTAATATATAAATATTTAAAATTAAATATTAATTTCCAGTACATTTACAGAACACATTTCACCCAAATGACCACAGAAATATTTCCTTACCAGGGAATCCCTTTTCTTTGTACCTTTCTTAACAGTATTGCAGACTACCCCCTCTAAAACGAATCCTGAAGTATTTAAAGTCTTTATTTTAGGACAGTTCTCTTAGTAATAAAATAAAGTTATTAGGTCTGGGAGCCCTGGCGTAAGGAAACCAGACACCTGTGTGGCAACAAATAGGATTTACGTCGATTTTAAGCTCTTTGGGGCAAACGCAGGTTTTGTTACTGTACGCGTGCAGGCTGCATGGCGCACCGGAGCCTGGAGGGAGACGGAGCACAACTGCAACACAACCAGGTAAGTGTCATTAATAAGCGTTAATTAGTAAAGCCGCTGGGTTTTCTTCGACCTGCCGCTGTCTCCAAGCCTCATTGCAAAGCCTGGGGAGGAAGGATACACCTTCCCTTCCCTTCCCTTCTCTTCCCTTCCCTTCCCTTCCCTCCCTCGGTGCCCATAGGTGCGGAAGAGCAGCGGGTTTGTTTGCACGCAGGGAAGCGTTTGGCTTCGAGCGGATCAGAGGGGCACAGACTGCTGCTCGCCAGCAAACTTCTCCGGGTCGGAAGGAAGCCAAAACCAAACGACATTTCAGTCATTTAATGTTGAATTTCAGTGGATTAAATGTAGCGTGCAGAAATCCATGAAGCAACCTGATCGCCACCAAGGATGATTTTAACAAGGGCACGTGCGATACAGTTAAGACCCATCTTTTCCTGGATACAGTTAAAATGTCTCAAAACGGAAGCTTGCCCTCACGTCTGACTCGTTGCCGCAAACTAATCCGGTTGCTCCTTGTCTCCTTTATGGCAACGTTTAATGCGCTGGAGAGCTACCTTGGCCCTTCTTCCCCATCTTTCGAATTTGTCCTTCCCGATCGCATTTCCCAAGCCTCCCCCTTTTCTCCTCGTGCTCCTGGGCCCTTCCCCACCTCCAGGCTGGTGCAGCGGGGCCACCGCAGCTGCTGCCTGAACGTCGCCCCCCGAGCCGTGCGTGCTCCCCGTCCCAGGGCCACCGTTAGCTCGGCTCCACGTTATTTGTTCCGGACAAATCCACGCTGGTCGCTCGTTTGTCATTTTCTCAGGCTCCAGGACGCCCCAAGCCGGCTGTTTAAGCCTTTTCCCCAGCGCTCCCCAGCCCTACGCCTCTCTGAGGGGTGCTGCCGCTGCCCCTCCTGGCCCACCCCCATCTCTGCTGCTTTCCACTCCAGCTGAGATTTTCACCTCCGTCGCTGGTCAGTTCCCTTCCCAGCCTGGGAAGCCCCCCGCTTGGTCCTCTGGGAAGCAGCCAGCGCTTTTTGCCCGTATTTCTGCTGTACCTGAGGCCAGTCGTGAGCCCGCAGCGCTTTCTCGGCGCGCACCCGTTTGCTGCTGGAGGAGGGCTTCGGGCCCGCTGCCCGGGGTGGGATTCCCTGCCTGCCTCCGCCTTGTCCCGTCTTGCTGCAGGCCATCAGGCTCTGAGAGCTTTTGACACCAGGAGAAGAATTTGGGACAGCTGCTGCATGGGCAGCAGGATGGTCCCCAGCCGGCACCAGCCAAGCGATGCTGCGCCCATTGACAGCCAGGACAAGGAAATCCAGCTGCCGTCCTGTGCTTTTCCTAACGGAAAGGCGAGTGCTGGAAACGCCGTGTTCACCAACGAAAACTTAATGTGCTCGGTAGGAATTTAGTGGAGGACTGCGTCTGAACCCCGCACCCAGAGCGGGGCAGCGCGCTGCTGCTCTCCCGGCGTCACGGAGGCAGCCACGAGGCCTGGCTGCAAAACCTCCTTTGGCTGGGGCCTCCCGCTGCGGGGAGCCGGGCACCTCAACTGCGGGACCTGCACGGTTATCTGCTTCCTTCCCAAGCAAGCTGCACTTCCACGGCAGGCGCTCGGGGCTGTGCGTGCTGACAGCGTCCGAGAGTCCTCGCCCAGTTCACAAATGGTGATGTCCTTAAGCTGTAGTTTGGAAACTAAACAAAATGAAAATGAAAATAAAAATAAAAATAAAAATGAAAATGAAAATGAAAATGAAAATGAAAATGAAAATGAAAATGAAAATGAAAGTAATGTCGGAGCACCTGCAGGGCCGCGCTGGCAAGAGCAGCGCGCTAAGCCTGACGCACAGCCCCTCCTGGCCCGGGGGCAGCGCAGGTCCTGGGGGCAGCAGCGGGCGCTGCCAGGGCCCCGCGGGCTGGGCAGGGGCTGCTCCCTGCGGCCGTCGGCCGGGGACCCCAGCGCTGGAGGCTGGGAGCAGCAGGCTGCGCTTCCCTGCGACGGGGCGCGGGCGCGGATTCGAGAGGCTGGGCGAAAGCAGTGGTGGTGGTCTGCAACACGCAGCTATGAGGGGAGGGATCTTTCCCTCTCTCAGTCGCAGTGAATGAAGCACTTAAATATTTGTTCACGGTACTATGTGTACACTTTATAAATCTTGCTTTATGAGAGCTTGGCACCCGTTTCAACAGCAACCAAAATTATGTACTTCCAGCGGCTTGATTTGTATCAAAACATGGAAACTGGATTAAAAGAGGTGAGATTATTCAACATAACAAGGTACTCGGAGCAACCGACGGGGCAGAAAGAAAAAGGTATGGCTCTAGCACCGGGCCAGCGGGTGTGCCAACCGGTTGGATGCCGCAGCAGCGCTAAATAACTGAGCAGGGCGTCACGCCGTAGTGCCACCGCACAGCCCCCGGACGCTGCTTCTCCCCTGCGCGCACCACGCAGCCGACGGTCACGCAGGGAGCAGCGAGGGCTTGCTGGCAGCCGCGCTGCAGCGAACGCCATTCCCCAGCACAAACAGAGCCTGCCGCCGCAGGGCGAGCACGGGGACACCCCGCGGCTGGCACTGTCCCCACGTCCCCAGCCCCAAAAACCAGGGACGGCGGCTCCCGGCCCCACCAGCGGTGAGACGTGCCCGCTTGCCTTACCTCCGCGTGCGCTCACGCCGGGTCCGGGCCGAGGGCAGGATCCGACCCCTCCCGCCCGCCTCGTGCCATCTGGCAGCGCCACGACGCGGGGCTCCGCTTTCACGCCTCGCTGGGCGCGCTGGCTCTGCCGCCTAATGGGGCTATTTTTCCCCCTAGGTCTTTGGAAAGGAAATAAAAAAAAAAAAACAAGAATGGTTAAAACTGCTGCGCGCTGCCCTTTTCCTTTCCACTTTTGAAGCCTTTTAGCATACAGTTTTCCAGCAATTTGAAGGAAAATTGCCCTGAAAGAATGAAACAAAAATCTGTCTTATTTTTTTAAACAAAACCCCCCGCGCCACACAAGCAGCTGCAGAGAATTTCTCTTCCAAACAGATGATGTAATGGGTTTTGTCAGCCAATGCTGTAATGAATAAAAACCTAGACCCTAAAATCATCCAAGCTTTTGATGAAACTCATAAGGTTTCTGGTGCAAGTGATCACCAAAATGAGCCTGAGCCGGTGGTTTTGTCATGCAGATCTCGATTTAAGCGAGGCGCCGACTGAAACGCCCCAGCCGGGCACCCACCGCAGGCGCTGGGGCTCGCACCCTTCGCCTGCCGGCGCTGGCACCGCCCGGGCACGAGGAGCGGAGCCGGGAGCCCGCGGTTTGCTGCTCCCGCGGGACGAGCCAAGCAGGTGACATGGACACCTGGTGCTCCGAGTTACGGACGGGGCTTCCCATAGATAAAATGGAAAGCTGCCTGACGCCCAGCGGTTCATAACGCCCAGGGGTTTGTGATGCCCGGGGGTTTGTAACACCCAGTGGGGCTCCTCGGGCTGACCATCAGCCCTGGCACCAGCCCTGCAACAGCCGGAGCCCAGCTGTGCCCAAACGTCGCTGTCCGAAAGTATTTGGGTCCTTTTCAAAATGTGCATAGCCTACCCCATGGGTTGGAAAAGATATATGGGGCAATTGTTATCCCACCCATAAAATTTATTTGGTGTTTAGAAAATGTGCTGCTCGGATGCCTTTGTGGATCCCTTAATTATCAAATAGGCGTCAGAGGCTGGTTGGCACCGCGCACACCACCGAGGCCCATGGGAACTGACCACGGCACCGAAACGTCGCCACTGGCGCCAGCAAAACTCTTGGGGCCCAGCCTGCAAATGCAAAGCCTTGAAGCCATCGGCACACGTGTCCCAGCACCGCCAAAGCCGCGGACCTGCCTTGTGCAGAGGGGATGCTTGCAGCAGCCGGGCCCCTGCACGGAGCCCGGAGCCCACCGCCCAGCTCGGGGCTATGAAAGAAGGACACTTGCTTTGCTTTGCTTTGGTTTTTCATAGCTAACAGCACCAAAAGTCCCATGCTTCCTGGTCTGGGTTTCACTAGGCTCTTCTTGCAGGACCTTTTCCCGTGGTATTTCAGCTCAGATCATTTCCAGCCCCTTGTGCGTAGCGTCCAGCTCTCCTTGGTGCAGGACCCAGCTTCTCCTTCCTTCGCTGCAGCTCCGAACGCCCAGCTGCCAGCCTGCACAGCTGGAATTACGGAGCCAGACACCCGCAGGCCTGTGTGCGTGTGCCTGCTGCTGAGCATGCACGTGGAAAACAGAGGGCGCTTCTCCGGCCAACAGGCTGGAGCTGGCTCCCGGCAGCGAAGGGCAGCGCTGGGGGCTTGCACCTGCGGCTCATTTAACGCCAAGCGATGGAGCTTTAAAACAAATCCCCAAACTACTCCCTTCTCGCACGGTCCCATCTGAACGGCGATGCTGCAGCGGCTTCCCCCGAAAAGCCGTGTCCGGTCTGCGGTGCTCCCGCTGCGGCGCGCAGACAATGGCCCCGGCCGCGAGGGCTCCCGCGGGACTCGTTGCTCAACGCCCGCACAATGCCTGGCCGCCGGGAAGCGCCCGGCTTTGTTCGCAGGGGGGGCGGCGTTCGTCGGCCTCGCCCTGCCCACGGGTTTTTCACTTTTAGCTCCCGCGTGGTCACCCTGTTTTATGTAAAAAGCTTGTTTGGTGCAAATCCTAGGAGAGAAATGTGAGGCATACTAAGTAAATAAGCGTCCATAGGTGGTGTGTTAAAAGGAATGAGCCAAAGGCTCTGCAGCCAAGGGACCTGCAGGACAGGACCACGTCTGCTGCCTCGACACTGCCGGTACGGCTGCGCATTGATGGAAAAGTTCAAGGAAGAAGTTTAACAAATAGTAATAACCTAGTTATGAGAATTGAACCATGTAAAAGGTATTAGATTTCAATCACAAAAGGCAGCTGAGCCGAACTGGCACTCTTGAAGCAGAAAAGGTAGAAAAAGGATGATCTGGATGACGCTACCTGGGTTTCAGCTTCTCGCAAGGATCAGGGGGGAGCTGCAAACCGCAGGAAGAGGAGCACAGCGGGGTGCACAGCGGGGTGCACAGCAGGGTGCACAGCAGGGTGCACAGCCTCGGCAGCACCGCAGGTGCCAGCCATCCCATGCGGACGAACGCGGGGATTCTGTCACCCCGGGAAGGGGTGCTTCGCCAGCGCAGCACCGCAGATACGCTGGCCTGGTTTTGCGCAGCCATTGTTTTGAATAATAACTATCACTATTTATCCAGCACAGTTGGTACAGAAGTTTAGAGAATGAAACATCCGTTGACTGCAATGGACTTCATCTTCCATATTCACTGGGATTTCTAAAATGCCCAAAACGCGGCCTCTGGGTGGGGACACGCAGACCCCGCGTCCTCGTAGAGGCCAGGCTGGGCAGGTGGGACGCGGGTG
Source organism: Anseranas semipalmata (assembly GCA_013399115.1). NCBI lineage: Eukaryota > Metazoa > Chordata > Aves > Anseriformes > Anseranatidae > Anseranas > Anseranas semipalmata. Next base: position 385,716 of record VXAA01005680.1, on the reverse strand, counting down.
GCGCGGCTGGCGCGGCTGGCACGTGTTCATCACGGCGACGGAAACGCGGCAGCGAAGGGCGGGAGCCGCGGAGGTCCCCAGCCAGCGCGGGGGCAGCCGGGTCGCCAGCCCCGCCGCCAGCCCGTGCTCGCGGCCTCCTCCCGGGTTCTCCAGCGGCGCTGGCAGCGCGGCTGCACGAGACTCTTCGGGCAGGAACACCACCTAGAGGCTGGAGCAGTACATGGAGCTGTAAGGACTTATAGCCCGATGGGCCAACAAGGGGCTTGGAAACGTGTCGTTAGCCCAAAGTGGCCCTCCCGGCCCGGCAGCTTGTGGCTTCAGCACGGGAACGTCTCTGCGTTTGCCGGCCCGGCCGCGCTGTCTTCCGAGAATTCGTCCGATCACTCACCAAACCATTGCAAGCTGGGAGATCCGTTTGGACGGCGAGTTCCTCGGCTTAATTACACGTTGTGCGAAATGTGGTCGTTCTGCATCTGCCACTTGGTAATTTCACGTGGCACCGCTTTGTTTGCTTTGTCTTCCAACANCCCCCCCTCCCTGCGCCACTGCATGAGCCTATACATCTCCCTCCTCCTTTTTTCCCCTCGTCTGTCAATTCTTTGCAAGACAAAAAGGGTAATTTATTTAATTGTTGCTGATATAATGCGCTAAAACTCTCCTTTACCCTTCAACACTTAATTACACTTGTTAATTATTTTAATTACTCCCAGGGTAATGGTCCAGGTACAGAAGAGGACCCCGCTGGGCTATGTACACATGAACACAGAGCAGAACAGTCAGTGCTCACTCCAAAGAGCTGCGTCTCTGTAGCTCGCGGTGTGACCAGTCTACGACAACACGGGCGGTGAAACAGGAGCACGGAAACCTGGCCTAGATTTCCAAAAAGGGCTTCCCTTTGGCTGGACGCTGAGGCGCGGGGAGGTGAGGCAGCCTTTCCCCGGTGACACAGATGATGCTCTTGGTGCGAAGCGGAACGGTGACATGGGCATGCAGGTGCGGCCAGCCCCCCGAAAAGGTCGGTGGGATCGGCTGGCAGGAGAAACCTGCTCCAGCAAACACTCAGCCCCCGCTGGGAAGATGCGGCTCCGTCCCAGGCCCAGCTACAGCCACCGCGACCTCCGGCAGGACGCACGCGGCCCCCGGATCAGGAAACCAAAAGGATCACTTGCGGTCTCGCAGAGAAGCATCCGATGGGAACCTAGTAGCAAGGATGCAATCGGATAGTTGCTGCAATCTAAACCTTCTCTGCAGCTTCTTTTATCTTCCCAGGGAAAAAACAAACGGAGGAGAACCAGAAAGCTTTGTGGCTGAGATGTCTCACATCTGGCTTTAGCTCCAAGAAATGTACTTCCACCCCCTCCCTTAATTGTTAATGTTAAACAAACAAAACCCCGGTGATTTTTCTGGATTTCAGTGCTTGGATAACTTACAAGTCGCTTTCACTGCGAATTCCAGGTTTGCACTCGCCTTGATCCCTACTGAAAGCAATGCACCTCCCCTGGCTGGAGGGAAGATGCAACGACTTGCCTGCCTCCAGCAGCCGTGGGCTGCGCACTGGGACACTGGGAGCACTGACGGGCAGCGACATGGGCAGGGCTGCCCCCAGAGGGGCCGCTGCGGGGTGCCGGGGCAGGTGCTGCAGCAACAGCCCTGAGAGCAGCCCCTGAATGGGGCCCTCGGCTGCTGCAGCCGCCTGCTGCCCACCAGCTCCGGTTCCGTGCCCCGGCAGCAGCCCCCGGAGCGATGCGGTCCTTAAGCCGTGCAGCCGTTCCCAGTGAGCTGAACCTGGTTTAAATCTGGCCTTACCATTCTATTCTTAGGTTTCAGTACTGCATTTTTGTCTGCCTTATTTATGCCCCCCCCCCTTTTCAAGAACGTCTGGAATTGTTTAGGATGTGTCCAATTGTATTAAAATGCTTTCGAGAGCTTTATGGTGTCAATTTGATTCCCACTCTTTTAGAAACAGAGCTTTCTAATTTGTGATTTTGCTCATTTTGTATCACATAAGTGCCTACTTCATCTCACTTCTTCCAGGTGTTGCCTCAATCTTAACTTCACTCTAACGCGTTCGGACATCACTTACGTATTTCCATCTGACGCGTTTTGAGCAATTTCCCACGAGAAAGGCAGCGTCCCGGTTCCCCGGGCTCCTTTCCCGCAGGCAGAGGCAGCCAAACCGGGGGGGCGGAGGGCGCGGGGGCAGCCCCCTGCCCCAATCCCCTCTCCCAAGCGCAGGGCTCGCTGCCCTAACCACGCTCCTTCGCAAGCAGGGGCTGCTGGCAAGGCGAGGCAGCGGTGAGCGCTGCCGCCCACCTTCACGCTCCCTTGTGACCAGCTCCCCTCGCTGTCGGGCACGGGGACAGTCTCTGGCCGGGAGCCACGTTGACATTGTTCTCTCCAAATGAGAGAGGCTCCTCCAAAGTCATGCAGCGGCAGCCCGAGGGGTGTTCTCGGCTCTCTGGAATCCGTCCAGGGGGATCAGGTTTCAGAGCAGGGGCTCCTGCGCCAGCTGCATGGAGGAGGAACATCACCACTGGGACAATTAGAAAGAAGAGCCATCCGTTTCTATTCAGGGCATCCAATTTTCTTTCTGCTTCATCAGATTAACACCAATGTAACTCCATTAACTACCAGGGAGTCGCTCTTCATCTGAAAATCGGACCCATCAGAGTTTCTGGCTTCTGCGTGCAGTCACTTCGTTCAACAGAGCAAAGGTGGACATAGGATATACCTACAAGAGCCCTTCTCATATGTGCTTTGGGGGGAGGGGGCTTTTTTCTTTCCCTCCCATTTTAAACATGCCATTTACCCGCCCTTTCTTTTCCCAGACACAAGGACCTCATTGCGATTCTCACTTTCTGCTTGTTTGTGGAAGCCGTGCCTCCTCCCTGCCGCCCCTCCCTCCGTGCTGCTCCAGCACATTGCTCACGATGGACACGAGGAAGAAGGCTACGGGTGCTTCCTCTTATTTCAAACCTCACTCTCCAGGTGGTCAGCAGTGTTTTTCTAAGCCTTGCATTGTTCTGACGAAGCAATAAAGCAAACACTTTCCCGAGTTCTGCTGCAGACGCTGTAAGAAGGAGCATTACTGCGAGGAACGGGAATTCTCGGCACCTTCCCACAGACTTCCCAGGCATGCTGAAGTGACCTCAGCCCCATGCTGCACTGGGAGCCTGCGTCATGTTACATCATGAGTCGTGTTAATGCACCCAGCCTGGCAGGAATGACACAACAGAAATCACTGTGAAGAGCCTTGCTTTGTGCAACGATTGCTGCTGAATGAAATCATGATGGTGAACCTCCCTATCAATAAGATGGGTCTGCAGTATTAACCTGATCCCTCCAGTGTTGGACTAAAACTGGTTCGCTGTCCCCTGCCATCTTGCTGTCCTTGCGCAGCAGGATGCGTCGCAGACCTGCCCTCACCCTGACACAGAGGTTTTTGTTGTGGGTAAGACTTAATGATTCGTAGGGCTCCTGCTTAGCAGGTAATGACTCTGGTAGCGCTCGCAGTGCGCTTGTTAAACCAGACACAAGGTTTGTCAAACTACTGCAACATACAATGAATATCTAAGTCATTGTGACCAGCAATGTTGCATCCTTTCGCCAGGTTTCACTCCAAAATGCAAGCCGACAGTTCTACATGTATCTTGCCCAATAACCACGAGCTGAACGGGCATCTTACCATTGCAAGTTGTTGCCAGTCTCACCTTAAATCTCTTCCTCTCACTAGAAATATCATTATGCCACTTCAGAACCACCGCTATCTCTAGACTCATGAATCTGTTCGCCACATCACATCTTCTAATTGTTATTTTAATAATGATAATCAAACTCCCACAGCCAATTTAGCCTGCCCAGCAATTCCATGCACCTTTTGTAACCAGAATCGGAATAGCCAAACGTACTTCCTGCGCCCAGAGCTCTGCCGAACAGCCAGCCAAGGATCTCAGTGAAGGAAGTTTCTCCACGGATTCCAACTGCACGCGGAAGCAGGGATACCCACCTGACTGGTCGGTGAAAGTTTCCTCCCTTTGAAACCTCTGCTTTTCGGTCAACCATAAACTAAGCAAAGTTGGTGAGCTGACGTGGAGCTACCCTTTCATTCAGTGTCTAGACTTCAGGACCAACAGATGAGGAGGACTTGGCGAGAGGCAGGCAATTTATTTAGTTGTGCAACTCACTCAAATAGCCCATTGCTCAGAAAAGTTATGAATTTGAGCAAAGAGGTTTGTCTGAAAAGTTCTTAAGCAATTTTCTGTACTTATTTGGAACAGGAATCTGATTATAACAATAGTTATAGAATTAAGAACAACTCTCGCCCTGGCACTGGAAGAGGAAGAAATAAACAAAACCAAACACTCAATTGTATGTTTCCGTGGAACAACCTCCATATTAAAATGGAGAAACATGACTTGACATACAGAATGACCTCAGTTAGCGTATGACAGGCTGATTATACTTTGGCATATGGAGGAGCCCTTTGCTAAGAAGAAAATATCAACCATGTTCAGTCTGCTATTACTTAAATAACAATGCCTGAAATGCTAAGTGACCGGAGGATGAAACCGAAGAGAAATGGTTCAGTGTTACTGAGATTTGGAGAAAGAGCTCACCTTCCTTGCAGTACTAGATTCGCTGTTGTAAGCCCTTTTAGAGAAAGCGTTTGGAGTGGGGGGAATATTGCAGTCACAAAACACGTTATTCCAGTGTGCGTTTTCTCCTTAAAGCAGTACAGGCCCATTGGTATTTCTCACCACCTTCAAGCAGCATTTGGTCAGACACTAAAAATGATAGCATCATGTGTCCAAAACACACTGCTGTGCTTGTTAGTGATCTTTTATCACTCAAAAGCAAGCTAAATTCAGTAAGTTTCATGCATAAAAGTGTCAGGGTGACATTTGAACTATCAGTGGATCCTCTTCAAGCTGGAACATTCAGAATCTCCCGGTTTTACTAAGTTACCCTGAATTCTCACACACTGATTTTTGCATTCCACAGAAAATCCTAGGAGTGAAAAACATTAGCTGGACATGTGTAACTCAGCCCAGCTGCCCCGCCACACTGTTTTATCACACTCATGGCAAAAACACACGGAAAGATGTCCATGACACAACACCTAGCACCACAGCAATTGCATACGCTGACAAAAAGTAGCACCGTCCACCTCCACCCTGTTCCCCTTGACGCGCCTCACCAGCTCTCAGATCCACAGCACGCGAAACTGCCCCATCCCAGCACCCTTCCACCAGATAGGGCATTCCAACTATTTCTCTCCATCAATTTTCACTGCAGGAGAGACTACAGAGTATGCCTGCGAGTCACTGGCTCTAGGTTGTGCCGATGAGCACTGCGAAGGAAAAGGCTCCTAAATACTCCCTCACCTTTCCTGCTGGCGCTTTTATAGAGCAGTTCTACAGAACGCACAGCGGTACAGCAGGAATAACAAGCGCCAGTGCTTCAGGCCTTGAAAATTAAATCCCCATTAAACATCGTCTAGTAGCCAGTGCCCCGGGGTTCTGACCAAGGAACACACATTTAATAAAAGACACTGCACTGAGACACTGAGTTAGATTTTGGATGTGAGATGAAATATGCAGGCTCCTGGAATTTCACTTTTCTGAGTTGCAAAACAATCTCATGCAAAACATAAGGTTTCTGCATTGCAGACATTTTTCTTCCTATTAATACATGATGTATTTGGTCACCAACGTGAAGAGACTTTATATAAAAGGAGGCTTCAAGAGGAAAATTTGAAGTGTCCTTGAAAAAGTTGCATAGAATAGCTGCAGCAACCAAAATAAGATTAGGTAAAACGAATATTAAACCCCAATTTATACTGTCTCATCCAGCTGTCATTTCCCAGAACGAGCTTGCACTAATGGAAACCACTTTCTGTATACACACATATTATCATGCTAGGGGAAGCTAACTGAGTCCAGGAAAACATTTTGTAAGTAATACATTTTTAAAGAAGAAAACTATAAACAGAAGTTATGTAAGTGTGCACTTTAACTAGTGTTATGAACATTTCAACATCGTAACAGAAAACTATTTTATGCCGCTCAGAGTTTGTTGTCAGTACGGCAGTGTCTATGCTTGCGCACTATTTCTAAGAGGTACGAACCCCCCACTTAAATCACAATCAATAGGCACGTAAAAGTAACTGAGGCAACGCCCTTTAGAATTTATAACATCGACAGTGCTTAAGGCACATTGGACAACACCAAGTATCTCGTTTTCACTTGAGTAAGCAACAGTTTACAAGGTAAGCCTTCATCTGAAAATGCTGGCTGAAGCTCCCGGCTGGTGTAAGTCAGCATGTTCCCTCTGAAGTCATCCGTTCCCGTTTCAGCTGCTGAGAGGCCGGCCCATAAAGTCATTTTTGTTTACACAACTGAAGAAGACAGAGGCTCACGCACTGACCACGCTGAGGACCCAACGCTCGCTAGCTGCGTAGGTTCCTTCAGCCCGAAGCCCTGTACTAGTGCAACGCTTCTGGAATTTGGAAGCTTTCCAGCAGTACGTTTGCAGCACAAGCAACAAACCACAATCAGCTTTTGAGGAGTCTTTTTTATTAAGATAAATCCAGCAAAATTCCTAACAGTGGGTACATACAACCAACCTGCCCTTTTAAAAGAAATGTTTGTATTTCATTTAAAAACATGATTACACTTTTATTTATTTATTTTTCAAAACTGACAAAATAAAATTACATTTGGGAAACAACAGATTTCCAGCTCTTAGGTTTTTCATGAAAATAGCTCACCTTCTTTATAAAAGCAACCCACAGAACCACTGGAATGTTTAACACAGTTATTTGTTTTGAGACCTCCCCACTTTAAGAAACCATACAACACATACAAGGGTAAAATTAAAATCTGAAGTCTGTAAGCATGACTTACACAAAAAGGGACACACTGACAGAAGTCAAAAGCTACCACCACTTATTCTTTCCATGTACCATACAAACTATTACAATCACAAAATTTAAAAACAATGATTTTTTTTTTGTTTTGCTTTGTTTGTTAGGGATTTAATTCCCAAGTAACCGAGATGAAGATGTTCCATAATTAAATTCATGCTAAAAAAACCTGCATTTATAAAATAGTTGATAAAAATATTCCTCTCTGTTAACAATACAGCATGGAGGTACGGATACCAAATGATGGAGATATAGGGCAGGGTTAACATTACTCGGACTTGGCTTCCTTATCATCAGATGCTTCAGCAGCTGGTGCCTATAAAAGTGTTTGGGAAGAATAGAAATATTATTTGTAATGCTAATTGGATTCCATTCTAACAAGCATCAAAGAAAGACTAGTTTGTTAGTATACACAGGGACAACATTTTGTGTAGATAGACAAGAATGCACAGCTACTACTGAAAATATCAACACAACAACGTGTTGGCTGATAATTCTACAAATTAAAATGCAGAAGAGTATTATTTGATGATCGAATTAATATTGGAATGTTAAGTGAATCAAAGATGCAGAAATTCATATTTTAGAGAAGGATCAATCACATGCTAGGGAAAGTTCACGTCCTCATCTCTGTAAGTCACAAGGAAGCGTAAGAATTACAATACGTAAAACTGCAACACTCGTCCAAACTTCAGGGAAGTTGGTTCTCACCCATTTTCTATAAAAATGGCTGCTGTTAGTTTTTAAGTCAACACATCGAAATGGCAAAGCTCCTATCAAAGATCCTTTGAAGTACAATAGCCCCATATTAATTTTGAGCAGAGAAGATTGTGAATTAGCTTTAACAATGAAAGAATATACCACCCATTAACTGTATAATGATACTCAGCACACGAAGAGATCACTGTAAGTCAAAAGCAAGGGAGTACACAACAGGCTAGTCTATGCCTACAGGTAGCAAATGTTGCACTTGTATCAGCAAGAAAATTTCTAGGAAAAAGCCATCAGGAGCTGACTGAAGCTTGTAGCTCATCCTAGCAAACAGCAGCTCTTAGATAAGTAGCTGCAACAGTAAGAACCTGTGAGAAAGAGGCTTGCAGATCAAGAGACAAGACCAAGTTCATTTTGCAGAACTCTTGTTGAATTGTTCTGATGCGAAGAATTGTTTTAAAGAATTGAGTAAAACTTAAAACCAGATTTCTGGCACAGTACCAGCCCGTGCTGAGCAGAAGAGGCAATCCAGCAGCCCAGAGAGGACATGCAAAGTCAGCTCAGGGCTGGATAGCAATCCTTCTGAGCTCTATTGTTCCCCAAACATTCTGCATTGCTCTTGTGCCAACACAGAAAGGGACACTGCGATAGCACAGACCACCTGTGGAAGGGCTCTACCACATAGCAGGAATGAGTTTGAAGGAGAATGCTATTCTTTCAGGCTCTCCCTGGGAGTCGCCCTGTGCAGGCACTGCAGCTGGTCTGTCTTAACGGGACAGCAGTGAAACACACCACCTTCTGACAAGGAGGCCCCAGTTATTAGATCCTGCAGATGTATTACCGATACATATGTGTTTATTCCCATGTTTACTGTAGCTAAGGTACCTCATTAGTTTTGGTATCTCCATTTTCAGAGTGGTTTTCTTCTTTAGCATCCTCTTGTTTAGTTTCATCTTTGCCTTTGGCTCCTTTCTTCCCTTTTGTTGCTGCCTTTTTGTCCTCCTTTTTATCGTTTGCTGCCTTTTCTTTCTGTTAAGAAAACAGACCATGATATGGTAAATGCTAATTTCCACCTTGTACGTCTGCATTTGCACATTTTCAACTCTGAAACTGTCTACACAACCTGCTTCTATGCCCAGAACTTCCCACTGACAAAGATGAGATGAAAGTTTCTAGGGAGAAGTGTTTTCCTTCTATTCTGTCCCAAATGTGCTCCTGGGAAATGCGTAATATAAAAGCAGTCATGGCTGGGGTTAAAAGAATTCCTATTTTAAATAGGCATTCAATTAAATTAGCTAAAAAATGTTGGAGTTGAACTGGCCTGTATTTCTGCTGTGCTGCTGAAAGGCATACCAAAGAACAAAAAGAACATGTGCAACTAGTGGAAACACCAGAATACTTCAGATGTGCTATTGAGGCCTATTTAGAAAACTGTAACAAAGCTGTAGTCAAAGGACTTTCCCCCGGCCTGCCCAAAATATTCTTTACTATAATAAAGCATTTGTGTGATACACAAGCTGGGGGCCCAACAGCATCACTTCAATAACAACAGGAACTTTGCAGTTATTTAACCGCAGTTTCTTGTATGGATGATCAGGCTAAATCAAAACAAAATTTGATGCTACAACTTCTGCAGTAATAGTTTTCTATATGGCAAGGTCAGATCCTGACCCTAATCCAGTAACAAGCAAGACTCTTACTAGTTTCACTTCCAAGGATCTGCCTCTTGCTGCCAGTAAGTAACTGCACTAAGCAAACTAGCTTAGTTCCTCGATTAACATGGTTGCAAGAAAAGAACAATATCTGCAAAACTACTACACAAAGTTAAGTGAAGATAAACAGATAATTACTGAATATATATTTATCTACTCGGCAGACGGAGTTGTCTTAGTGATTGTAAGTTCTAAAAAGTATACTTGCTTATTTCAACGCCTACCTTATTGGTGTACAAAATTAATGCACATTAAAAATGAGTTGCTTGCTAAGGGCAAACACAGACAGAATAATAAGGGGCAAAGTCACCTGACTATTCAGTAATACTGATGATAAAAAACTCATCACAATTAACACCTAGTCCTGTAATAATGCAGAATGCTCAGACAGGAGGTTAGCGGCACCAAGCGGGTGTGGGTCTTTTTCCTCTCTAGGCTCCCACTCCCCAGCCTGACCTTCCTGACGGATTTCAGCCCACCTGGGAAACTCTCCTAAAACATCGTGTTAGGAGTCTCTTTCTCCCTGGCTGTGCCTGCTCTGGACAAGCCTCTCCTTTCTCGGGACTGACTTACGAGAGATATGCAGTGGCTCTTTCCGAGAGTGAAGGAAGAGTGGCATCAAACAGAGGGGAGAAAGAGAAGCGTCTGCCTCCACTTCTCTTTCTCCCCTCTGTCTGCTGAACACTGCTCACACTTTCAAGAGAGGCAGAATGGAAGAAGGAAAAGACCATGAAAAGTAGGTACTGGAGTAATACCAGCACCGAACTATTCTGGCACTGTCGGTCAGCGTTAAGATTTGGAATTGCAATACTGCTGTGGTACTGGTTTGCTCCGTCACTCGAACGAACATCAGCAGCCCACTGAAGCAGACAGAAGCAGCCCGCTGTGAAGGGTTCCTCTAGCAGCACCAGCATCTCTAGACTCAAGAGCACACGTGTGTTCATCACTTGCTCTTCCAACATAAGCCATAAAGGATTTTGAAAGACTTGGGGTTGTTTGAAGAAGGGTATCTTCTCCCTCACCCCATTGAAAAAAAAGGCAATAAAGTGTTAACAGAGCTAAAACTGTAATTCTCTGTAGACCACTTTGTTGGTAAAGCCTCTCTTAGAAATGGACTTGAGAAGAATCCACAGAAACTGGCTTCCATGACTGGACTCTGAACCATGATAAAGTGTATCACAGCATGCAGTTGGGACTGGGGATCCTGGGACCCTGCACAATTCCTGTTACATTCCCTTTTGCAGAGACATTGATTCAGTATCAGATAACATTAGAGAGCCCAAAATGCAACTCAAATATCCCGGCTTCAAACCAGCATCTTAAGCGCAAGAGGACCAACTCCTTCCCAGCCCCAGTGCCCCGCTGCGTGCGGGGCAGCTCCCAGCAGAACTGAAGAGAACACGGCCCCGGGGGGGCTGCGCTGAGCCGCTCGTGCAGCACGGGACTAGACGAAGTTTTCACAGTCACTTACAGTCCTTAACTTGCAAATGCTTATTTTTGCAACTTGAAAACTCTGTTAACACAGCTTTTGTGTATAAATCTTCAGATGTCTCCATAAAAATTAAAAAAAAGAAAACTTGAAAAAAAAATACCAACAACGTGCATCCCATGTAATTGCACTGACCTCCGCATGGGCCATCAGCAGAGGCTGAACCCGGGACTTTCAGATCCCGCAGGCAGCTCTCTGCCACTTGGGCTAAAGGAGCAAGTACCAGCAGTAGTTGCTCCTCTAGGGGGACCAGCCACTAGAGGGAGGTACAACACAGAGCGTGCCAGCAGCTCACACCACAAGAATGCCGAGCAGCGGGGTTCCTCGGTTCCCTGCCGCTCTGGAATGGGATCTAGAAATCAGGCTGCACGACCAAGATGCAGATGTGAAAAACTTGCTCTGGACACCACTGCGATTACACAGCTGAGATGTGGGGTCCCCAGAACAACATGTAGGGTTCTCTTTCTTGTCCGTTTCCCGTGACATCTTTGCTGCTCCATGTAGTGCAACGTGGAGGCAGAGTCGTTTTCATCATCTGGAAGTCCATGATGCCATATGCAACTGCAAGGCCTTTTAAATGCACACAAAAGGGCTCCTGGTTCTCAGCCCGTCGTCCCCTTCTGTAACTAAAACAACTCTCGAACCTGTGCTTTGCCCATACAACCATCCAAAACCATAAGGCAAAGCATATGACGGAAACAGGTTAAAAAGAAGATTTTTTTTTTGTTTTTCCAGTAGCAAATGCCTGATGCAATCTGAGTATTTACAGATAGTGAAAAAAAAAAAAAAAGCACTGCAAGCTGTGACCACCGGGAAAGTTTGTGACAGGAAGGGGGTATAAAGAAATACCTCACGGATTGCAGAACTGCCCCCTTTTATGTTTCAAGCTATTGCTCCAAAGCACAAAGGAACTTTAAATAGTTTCTTGTTTAACTATACTGTCAGATATGCCAATATTTTTGACATTTCCAAAAATATCCAGCTTAAGGAAACGAGTATGTAGAACTTTATCTCCAGTGATTAAAATTTGATAAACTGATAACTAACTGAAAAAAATGCCTTTGAAAGAAAACACAGCAAGAAACTGTAATTAAAAGCATGATTTTCAATGCCTTCTCTAATTGAATCTCTGATCTCTACTCAAAGCATCGCTTTCCCAACAATACATTGTATGAAACTACAGAATGGCCTTGCAAGGCAAGCAGTAAAGCCTCCCCACAAGTGATTTAATATCTGATCAGTTTCACTAGGAATTGGACAAAATTATCTTCACATCTTTCACATTGTTTTAACTCACATAATTCAATCTTGAATCTTTAGTTGGGGATTCTTTTCCCTCCTATAAACATGTTGAAAAAGAAAAGTATAACTTCAGTTCAAGATATCTTGAACACTTACCTTAGGTGCTGCCTTTTTGGGCTTTGGCTCCGGTTTAGGCGGAGCAGGTTTCTGTACAAAACACAAGCAAGAAACAGAGTCAGATGAACCCTATAAATGTTTTAGCATTATGTGGGTAACTTTTGAAAACTATTCAAAGTTTGCTGAGCTGACAGCTTCATTCAGTAGTAATATGGAGTAAACGTCAGGAACAGATCGGTATATTTTGTTGTCCAAACCCACATTTCCTCATGTATGTTACAGTGGCCATGGTACAGATGCTGATTAGCAGTAATAAGTGGATCGCTACTGTGTCTGAGTGTTATTGTCCGCTGTGAGGGCAAGCATCTGTCAAAAATGGAATGTGTTAACATTTGGATATAACTGCATAAATGAACACACATCTTAGCTTTCACTAAAATTAAGTACTTTCTTTTTTTACATAGCAACCATTATCCTCTTGGCATTTCCAAGATGGCTTAAAAAAGGGCTGGGTGCACTAACAGTCTGTAGGAAAGGATGCCAAGAGCCTATATAAGACTGTGAGTGACTTTGGGCTGAATCCTATCGCATGACATAGGTTTACACCCTCTAGGTCTCAGTTTACCCAACAGTCGGGCCCTAAAATCAATGGGAAAATTACAGGTGTAAAGAAAGCAGGTATCTGTAAGGAAAAGACCTACAGAGAACAAATATATCTTGAAATCAATACTCCTTAACTCTGGATACCTAACTCATGCGTCCAGATTGTATGTTCACTAACAGATATGAATGAAATGACTTGCGTAATTCATATGAAATATCTAAAAGTAAGCCTGTAATGTGTTGACGCTCAAGACTTGGAAACATAAAGTAGAAATTTTACTCTTAAATACTGCAATACTCTAAGGAGGCTTCTCACAATACCAGTGAAAAAAATAGTTCCTCTGTAAACTGTCCCGCAGAACTTAACATCCCATGAAATGTAATATTAAAAGATTAATAAAGATACTTACAGCGGATAGTCTAGCTGACCTTCTCTTTGGCTGCATAAAGAAAGATGTGTCACTAAAATTCAGAGTATACAAAGCATTGCTTTCCCAGAACTGTAACCCAGAATAACATGGTGTACAGACCACGTCAGGGAGCCCCCTACAAATTCTAGGATTTAGGAAATTACAGACACGGTGGCGATGACTTCCTAAAAGCGCAGCTTTGTTCAATGGTTCTCACTCTACGCAGCCGCCCTTTCACCCCCCGAGGTGCTAAGTGATAAAGTTTCCTTACTTCCACAAACCGTGCCGTTCAGGCTCAGCCACCGGGCTGGTGCAAGACTAGGGAGGGCACGCTCCCTCTGAAACCCACGGCAATGCCGCTGCCCCCGAGAGCAGCCTTCTCGAGCCGCTGCCCCGCCGAGCAAGGTGCTGCCTGCTGGCGGCTGGGAGGCCCCGGGGACGGGAGGCCCAGCCAAGTTTCCAACGGGCTCCTCTGGGGAGAGGCCAAGGGCCCGGGCCAGCCCGCACCGGGCCAGTGCCGGACTCAGCCCGCGCACCCACACCCGCGGAGGCAGCGCCACGCGGCCGCGACCCCGCGCGAGGCTGGGGGGGCTTTGTGGTTCCCGCCAGACACCGCGGGAGCCGCGGGGCTGAAGAAGAAGCTCCTACCTCCTCCTTTGCCTCGCCTTCAGCTGGAGCCTGCAAGGGAAGCGAGAGAGCCAGGTGAGAACCGGGCGTCACCCCTGCCCCCAGCCCCGCGGGGAGGCCGGCCGGGCGGGGCCCCCGCGGCCCCCGGGCACACGGCGGGGG
>VXAA01005680.1:321666-357753 GCA_013399115.1 Anseranas semipalmata | reverse complement strand
GCCCGGCCCCCGCGAGGAACCCCGCGGGGCTGGGGGTGGCCGCGGGTGGGAGCTCGGTGCCGCCACGGCTGCGGGAGCGGGCCCCGCTGGGGACGCAGCGCTGGGCTCCCGGCTGAGGCGAAACCCGCATCGTCCTCCCCCGGCGCCCCCGCGCCTCCTCCGAGCAGAAGCATCCTGCGCTCGGAGGGAGGTCTGCTTGCTGCAGCTGGCCCTCGAAAAGAACGTGTCATTTCCTTTGCGATTCAGCAGCTTGCTCTGGGACTCCTGGCGTGACGCTCCCGCACCAGAGTCCGGCCGCTTTTAACAGGTCCAGGTGGAGAGCACGCTTTCGCTCCGCTCTGAACACCATGAGCAGCGCCGCCGTTTGTTTGTTTGCTTTGGTTTCGTTCCTGAAGTTCATTTCTAAGTTGTGCCATCCGTCGTGTCCGTGTTGGGTTTTGATGACTTCTTTGCTCTTGTATCCCGTGAGTAACGCCGGCGGGCGTGTGCGGCTGCTGGCCGAGCAGCTGCGGTTTCTCGCCGTGCGGGAATACCCAGGCTTGCTTCTTACAGCCCCGGCGCGTTGTCGGCAGGGCTCGGTCAGAAGGCTGCGTTGTTCCAAAGCAAAGCGAACAAAAAAAAAAGTGGGAGTCTGCGCCTGGGTTCAGATGTAGCTCAGTGGCAGCCTCCTAGAGATCCTCTGATTTCTGTCTGACCTGCGGGAAAGATGCTCCGAGTCTAAAACCCAGGGGATTTTGCCACACTTAATGTGCATGTAGAAGACAATTGCAAAATGCCAGCGAATGCAGTTAATGATCAGTGACTTTTGCTGCACGTAGATAAAGAGGCTCAGCTGCTGGCTTCGTGATGACCTTCCATGTCACCAGTAGGCAGTATATTGAGGTGCAGGCTCCCAGGCTTTCAGAGCCCAGTGACACACAGGAGGAAGAAAGACCCCTACTTATTTCACTACATTCTCCCTCCCTGGTTCAGTGCAGTTGCTGATCTGCAGTCTCCAGCAGAAAAAATAGCACGCTGGAGGGCTGTGCCGCTGACGGCTGCGGTGGGGTAACCCCGTGTTCGGGGCTGAGCCCTGCCGTGGAAGAGGAACAGAGGGGTGCAGATGGCACAGAAGTGCATGCCTTGGGTGTCCCCGCGCTGACTCCCTCCCCCCGTCATTTCTGGCAGCCTCGGTGTTGGTGCTGACATCGACACGCTGATGCCAGTTGTGGAAAGCTGATGATTATCTGGTGCTGATCTTGAAAGTGTCTTGAAATCCTGAGTGGCTTATTTATGAGGGGAGTCAAAAGGAATTTCTGCTGGCTTACAAAATAATCATATAGAAGAAAAGAAACAGTCATTAGCGAATTGAAAATGTAATTCTTTCTTTCTAATACAGCTGTTAATAGTTTCCAGTTGACAGACTCTGTTGCTGTAGATTCTTATCGGTGACCTCTTAATGGCAGTTATTGATTTTTGGCTTGCGAAGTGATTCTAAGCTCCAGGGATATAACCACTGATCTTGACTACGTTTTCCTGTTTTTAAATTAGGCTTTTAATTATTTGCTTAGTGGTATCTGCGATGGTGTCTTGTCTTTGTGTGGACCGTACATGTCACGAGACTCAGTGCTAACATCCCCCTGCCTTTTAGGGTCCCTCGTGCATCCTTGACTGTGGAATTTGGATATTAGCATTGGCGTGGTCTGTTTTTGCGGAATGTGAGCATAATATACACATAACTGCCAGTTTTATTACATGTGTATACCCATGCCCAGGTCTAAAGCGAGTGCAGCTGAAGTGATCTCGTGGTAATGAGCAGGACTTGCACGTTCTCGGTTTACTGAGTACACCAGGGGTGTTTCTGTTGGCAGGGCTCGGCCGGGTGGCTCACTGGGTGGCTGTTTTCTTTCTGGTATAAGAATTTTAATTGATGCTTCAACTTAAAGCAAAACAGAGAGGCACCTAACGAAGGGAAGGTTTGTGTGTTTGCCTGAAATGTGCTCGACGGGCAGGAGTCATTTCCAGTGTCTTAAAACAGGCCGTTGGTGAGACAGGCTCTGCCTGGAGGACCAGAGGAGCCTTACCGGGTGCTGAATTTGAACTAACCCACTTGGGGGATGGAAAATCCACATCAGAGGAGGTTGCTGCAGAGGCGTGGAACCGAGTCAAAGCTGTTTCCAGTGCAGCGACTGAACTGGCTAACATCAGCCCTAACATAGCTCTCGCTCCCGCTGCGATGGCTTTGTACCACCAGCGGCACCCAATGCGGGGTTACTTTGGTGTTTGAAAGGCAGATTTGCTTGAGTAAAAGCAAACCAGAAATAAGTATAAAATCACCTCCCTTCTAGGAAATGACCGACCTGTTTCTGTAAGTTGGTGGAGCTTTCGTGAGGCTCTGGAAAGCATTATCTCCCACCGGAGGGAAAACGGGTTGTGGCTGCTTCACACCTTGCAGCCTGGGGCGGTAAGTCTTGGAGGGTGCCCAAATTTTGTGGTCTTCTGTTGGCAAAGTCAGACTTTGTTCTGCAGTATAATTTTCCACAATATACTTATTTCCACAGTATATAAAATGTTTCCCCAAGGCACTGCTCTCCGTAATGTTTATATTCAACAGTATGTATCTGTGAGGAGAAATTATCTTATGATGTTCATGTCTAAGCAAAGGCATTTCACAAGCACGTCTCAAGGGATTTCTGGGGAAGCACACTTCACCGGTTAATTCCTCGGTCCTGTGTTGTACTGTGTCTCATCGTGAGTGTTACAGTGCAAAGTGTGACCGCTGAGCTGCCCAGTCTTCCAATGCTAAGGGTTAGTAAGTACCTGGTCTTATCTTTGTTGTGCTTCATTGGTTGCAAAGCCCTGTGTTTGTATTTGATCATGGCGTTTGCTTTATACACTGTATGGTAAAGGTAAAGGTGGCTTTGTGTTTGATGTGGTTCGTTGCTTTGCTTCTCGTAGGCAGAGATAACTGAATAGGCTGAAAGTTTGTAATTAAGGACTCAGCCAAAATATTATAATTGCAGTCTTGGTCTGGCCTCCTGTTTGAATTTCACCCAGGAAATCGTACTGTCGTGGTCACAGCGCAGTTTTAATGCTGAGTTTGGAAGTCTTGAACCAAAGGATGCCCTTTTTCTTCAATCTTTCTCGGTGTGAACTTCGTACCGGTGAGTCACAGGCTGGGGCGAAGAAGCGCGGGTGATTGTAATTACAACGATGAGCCGTAGGCACCGGCCGTGGGAATACGCATGTGCAGCCTCCATGCAGGAGTCTTTCTAGGTGACGTGCAGTTGAAGTGAACAGCGTTACTTAATGTGAGACGGTGTTGGAGGCCATGAACATAAAATGACAGATGCAAATGCCACATTCGGGAGCACCCAAGCGTTGACTCACGCGGGGATTGTGCAGGCTGTGAGATTGAATTTGGCTATGGTCTTCTATTCAAATCCTTTAAGAGACAAAAAGAGCAGAGGCCAGAGACTAATTGCCACTTTTGCTCCAGGAAGAAGGATATAGGGATTGAAGAGGCTGAATTGCATTAGTCTGTGATTTTCTCCATTAACGTTTAGGTACTTCGTTCTCTTTTGGGCAGGAGATTGCCCCAGCTTTCCCGCAGCACCAGAAGAACTTGTGTGCGCCTTCCCGAAGGCAGCCGGATTACCGCTTTTATTGATCTCCTGTGGAAAGGAGCCAGCTGTTTAAATTCTTCTCAGTCTTGTGAGTGTGCATTTGTTGCCAGCAACTGCACCGCTCATGGCCACAGAATTTTCCGAGAGAATCGTGTTCGTTCATCCAGTGCCCTGCCGCGAGCTGCGGCAGCGTGCTGGAAGCCGCCCGCTTGTTTGGGTGGTATACGGCTGGTTTTCGTTGCTTGCCCTGGACTGCGACTGAGGACGTGGCAAAAGCAAGAGATTTGCTCCAGAATCGGTCCCGCATTACATCTCAGGCTCCCACTGTTTAGGGATGCCTTTAAAGAGGAAAGGAAGTTTGAGTTTATTTTTTCATTTGCAGAGTCAGGGATGGGAGGGTTTGGGGCTTCGTGTTTCTTTTGTATTGTTTTCTTGTTTGGGAAGGGATCAAGGTCTCCTCCCCACCCGCCAGGAAACGAAGAGGCAAGTGGCCTCTGGTCTGGCGTGCAAACGTTTGCTAGCAATTGCGCCGCCTCTCCTCTTTTCCCCCGCGTAACCCAGCAGGGCACAGAAGCACCTTCTGGTGCTGCTGGGGACGTGTAGCCAGCAGCAAGCGGTTTCAAGAGCGTTTTGGGCTGGAACCGAGGCAGAACGGCTCAGAGGCAGAATGAGCGGAGTCGTCTGTAGCCACCAGCTCTTGTCCATGCTTGTCTGCAACAGCTGGGGCTTTGGGAAGGCTGGCGAACCTGCTTCCTACATCTGAAGCAGTCCCCAGAGGGTAACAAATGGAGAGGTGGCTTTGTGCGAGCTCCTGGCATCCAGCGCTCCTGGTAAGCGTGCCCCGTGCTGTGGTGGCGTTCACGATTGCAAAGGTGTTGTCAAAGCCCCGACGCGTATGGTCACGTTTGTCACCCCAGAAGCCACAAGCAGCTGAAGCACGCGCGTTGGAATTGCTAATTCTGTCCAGATGTTTGGCGCATATACTGCGGTTAGTGGGAGAAGAAAATCCTGGTAGGATCTCTTATAACTAGTTTTGTAATATGATGCAAGTTTAGGTGAGACCGTGTAATATAGGGAAAATAAGCTGCACTTGTATTTTTCGAAACAATCTCACTAGTGTGTATGTATATCCCTGTGATACTTAGCGCACTGTTTATATACTGCGGGTGAGAACTGTCTTGTTAGTAGGCTTGGTATTGATTTTAAACCCCTCACCTGCGTAACCATATGAATGACGTACTTTTGGGGATAGCCACTGATAACCAAACTTCATCTCTCTCTCTCTCTCTCTCTCTCTCTCTCAAAAAAAGGGTATGAATTGTTCTGAATTAGAGCTCTCGGGTAGAAGACAAAATACATAATGTGAATCTAGCTAGCCAGTTAGCTAGGATGCCTTCCATCTGCCTCATGGCTGTCTTTTTTTTTTTTTTTTCAGTTGTTGTTCCAAACTCTAGATAAAGTCAAATGTTTTTCTTAAAATATTGCATTCAAATCCTTAGTAGAGCCAAAGATTAAATTGATTGCAGTTGTTGCAAAAGCTTTAATGTATCGAAATAAAAAACATTCTACTGTGCTTAAATACAGGCAGTTTTCTGCCAGCGTGAGGGAGATGTGGAATGATGCTCCCCAGCTGCGGCTGGGAAGGGCGTTTTGTTGAGACTGCCTGTCGGCTGTGTGCGCGGCTGTGACAGTGTTTATGTCGAGGCGGTGCGTCGGGATTGTGTCCCTCCCGCGCGCTGCTGCAGCAGCAGGGGCTGGCCCTGGACGGAGGCTGAGCACCCGCAGCTTGCACCGGCTTAGCTGCAGCCCCGGTGCCCAGCACCCCGGGTACGGTCCGTGCAGCGTCAGGTCCATGCTCAGCACTTTTTTTAGTCCTCTGTCCCGAGGCATTAAAGTTCCACTCAGAAAATTCCTATAGAAGTCGGTGAATTGGCATGCATGTAATGAGTAGAGGACGCCAAAACCAAGAGTCTCTGCAACGTTGGTATTGCAGCTCATTCCTCCAGAAAAAGAGGGGTTGGGGAAAGAGGAGGCAAATGGGACTGAGCGAACATTGATAGGTATCAGCTGTTCAGCTCGAGGCAGAACTACAATATTGCCCTGTATGAGAGAGGGAAGGGCTAGGGATGAGCCATTGTCACAGCAAGGGAGACAGGAGCCTGCGGCGGTGCGTTGCTACCCCGGCAGGAGAACGCTGCATTAGCTACGTTTGTTTAACCCAGCCGTGTTCAGAGCAGGCCTTCAGTCTGTGATCGAATTTAAAGCACCTTTCTTCATCAGACACTTAATCAAGCCTGAAAGAGTTTTAATTGTAGTGCTTGTCTTCTATTGTTCGTTCCAGGGAAAAGCCTGGTCCAGGAGTACGTCCTTCTCAGGGCAGCACTGCAGGAGGCTGTTAAGGCCCACTTGCTGAAATTCAGAAGGTGGGAAGATGAGATTCAAGCTACCAGAAGAGAACGGAAAGGGTCAACATCGAGCTGTAGGCTGAGGCAGAGCTGATGCTGTCTGGGTACGGCAGAGGTAGTCTTCATATTCTGACTTGCAGCTTCTTGCTGGGCTTAGTTTTCCCTGTGAGAAGTGGATGTGGTGATTTCTTTAATGAGCTATCTGAAGGTTAATTTTATTTGGGCTCCTCTTGCATGCATGAGTACCGCCACGCTTTAAATTCTGAAGGCGCTCGAGCGTAAAATTTTAACTATTACCTGTCAAGGGATTTGCTGTTTGAGGTGCTGTGGTGTCAGAGCAAAGAAAGGAGCCAAAGGCAGCAGGATTTTAAAAAGGATGTCGGGCAGGCCTGGAAGCCACGAGCTGTCTGTCTGTGCTGGACAAACCGCTGTTACTCTTTGTTGGGCTCGTCCCCAGCGACGTGTGGACAGATGCGGTACGGGGAGAAGAAAGCCGTGCCGCACAGCTGAGTTACTTGGAGAAGCTCCTGAGCATATGAGTGAGGGTGATCCCTTAACGTCAATCCCCTGGGTTCCAGAGAGTTTTGGACAAGCTTTGGCCAGATTAAGAATCCTTTTCCATAAAGAAACTAAGCTGCTGTGGGATAAGAGGGAAGGACTTTTTTTTGGCTTATGTCCTTGCTTACACACCAGTTATATAAAGCAGATAACAATCAAGTTTGCAACATACGGGCAGCTCTTGCAATATACAGAAGTTGCGAGGGGGATCCTGCAGAGGCCTGTGCCGATCGGCACGATCACAGGCAACCCGGAGAGACACAAGCGAGGTGGCCTGGGACGAGAGCAGCCTGGTGTGGCTGGCCGGGGGGGAGGTGGGAAAAAAAGACCGCGGTCCTGTGCAAGGACCTACAAAAATACCATATCGGTGGTCATAAAAAGCAAATAAAATGACAGGAATTCTTAGGACTGGAGAGAGCAAAGGAAAAACCAATACCACTATATAAATCTGTGGCGAGTCTGTATCTTTATTAGGGTGGAACGGTCGCCATTAAGCGATATAGCAAAGTTAGAAAAGATGATGGGTAGGGTGAGGTGACCGCTGTACGAGGAACAGCCAAATAAGGGAGAGCTCTGCGGCAGAGAGAGAGAGGACTGAAAAAGAACGAAAAGAGATAACATCACGTCCGGCATGGGAGAACAAAGAGGAAGTGGTTACTCATAACTCCTCGCAACACAACAACTGGGGCAGAGCAAGGGAGACGAGCAGGGGGCAGGCTCAGAATAAGCGACGTGCTCTGTTCGACAGCGTGCGGTTCAGCCGAGAAACTCATTGCCAGGGAATGCGGAGTGTGGCAGCAATCGCACAGGTTCAGGAAGCAGTGAGACAAATTAAAGGGGAAAATCTATTAAGAGCTATTAGGGCTATTAAACATAATTAGTGCACCTCTGACTCAAAGCTACGTATTTTTGGAGTCTGGGAAAGCATAATGTGGTGTAGCCCTGTGTGCTCAGGCTGTTGGTGTGCTCTTCCCTGGAGGCTGTGGCTGATGGAGGCAGGATATTGGGGTGGACAAGCATTGGATCTAACCCAGCAAAGCTGTTCTGTTCTTGGATGAAATTGGCTCTGCTCCCAAAGTTATGTTAGCGGTTTTCATTTAAAACGTTTAAGAACGTGTTGTCCAGGAAAAAACGTTTGGTGGAAAAGAATGTGTGTGTGTGTTTGGGATGTGTTGGTTTGTTTTTAATTTGGTTGTTATCACAAATACCCGCAGTTCTAAAAGTATTAGAAGGCTTTGGAACATAGGTGTAACTAGAAATTTCCTTTGAAATGTAAACAGATTCCGAATCTGTTTTATATTCGGACATGCCAATGTGATTAATATCTTACCTCTTTCTGCTTTGCAGACTCTGAGATGCTTTGGGAGACTGTAGATATGGGAGGAACTTTTAACTGTATTTGTCCCCTGTATCTTAGAAACCAGAAAGAAAACAGCAGAAGTTTAATAATAATTCTCCTCTCGGTTTCCTTCTGAACAGCTGCAGCCCAGTTCAGGAGCTGAGGCCAAGGCTGTAAGACATGTCGTACGAGGCTGTTGGTTATGAAGTAGCAGCGGGCGGACGCTGAAATCTCAACATGTGGGTGCTGAAAGCCTTTGCATAGGGAAGATCTGTCATTAAGCCGTCTGCTTTACATTATAATGAAATCCTCTGTGGGATCCAGAGGAGGGTTGGGGTGTTGGTAACCGGGGGAGTCGGCATGAGGCGAGCCCTGCCAGGTGATAGCAATCCTCTCCGCTGAGGTTTGGCTTAGTGCTTGGGTGTGACTGGGGAAGAGCTCCCCTTATCAAGGCTGAAATGTCACCTGTGCCGTGCCGGGCTGTTGGGTGGGCAGGGAGACGTGCCTGTCAGCCTCCCGGGACGTGACCGAGAGCCCACAGGAGTGCGTGCGGCCGGTCTGCGGGTGTCTCATCGCCGGCCACAGCCTCAGCGTTCCTTACTCAGGAGACATCAGCGTTTGATGATGCAGACAGCAGGTGATTCCAAAAACGTCATGATTTTGCAGCATGAACAGCAGATGCCGATACACGTCATGTTTAGACCTAGACAGTAAGGTAGGTTCATCAGAAACCCCTACTGCCGTAGGTCAAAATAAATTGGCAAAGCCCAGTGTAAACGCAAAACAGGCAGCCTCTGGGGAAAACAATAATGGTTTTCACATAAAACCACATTTTTACGAGAGTAGCGGTTTCTAGGCAGGTTTAAACAGCGCATCTGTATTCACCTCACGGGATGAACCTTTGGCTGTGTTAATGTCACTGGGAGTTTTGCCATGGACTACAGCAGGGCAAGGTTTCACTTTAGGAAATACTTAATGCCACTTGTTTAAGATCGCTCCTGTGTGCATGGTGTGAGTTCACTCAGCCAGAGCAGTGGCTGCAGGGCAACCGACAGGATGGGTCAGGAACGGATAACTCTCAATAACTCAAAATATATCCCAGAACTTTCTTAGTGGACATGGATAGAAGTGAAGTTCCACTGAAGCTGATTTATGGATAATAGATGTCGGATTTTTTTCCCTAGGCAGGAAATACAATATTTATGAGCAGAAGTAAAAAGGAGGCACGAGACAAAAAAGGGCAGGTTTGCAAACTTACTTTGTAGTGACCCGATGATCCTGATTAGGAACTGGAAATTCTTTTCCACCCTGTAATGCAGATAAGCACGTCTCATGGTTCTGGTGGCTGAGTCCGGGAAAACTTTGTAGTTGGGCAATCTTTCTCTAAATTTCTGCTTCCTTTCATCGCGTTAGAGTGCATCGGGAGGTAGGCTCGGGAGCCTCCATTTCACCTGCAGGGGACCGAGCTTTGAGCTGTGCGTGCTGTGAGAAGATAGAAGCAGGTCCGTAAAGCTCTGCCGGGGTATGCGTCCTCTAGGAATTTACACCTGTATAAACTGAGGAGCAGCTGGATCGACAGCTACGTCTTCCGTGTAATGATTTGGGACCAAAATTAGCAGCGCGGAAGGCGTGAGGATAGCCAGCACTTTGCGCTGCCAGCAGTCGAGCGTGAGGCCGAGACTGGAGAACACGAGGGGAATGCAGCTCCGCTGGCTGCGCGCCGACGCCTGGAGGACCCCGTCCTCCAGCAAAGAGCAGCTGGGAGGCTGGCTCTTTCAAAAAATAAAATGCAGCTCGCGTTTGTCTCAGTGTTTGATCGGGGTATGCAAATGCTATCTATATTTCGGCGATGTGAAGGCGCGGAGCAGACAGCGGGAGGCTGGGGGTGCCCCCAGGCCGCGGCCGTGCTCCCTTCAGCGCACAGGGACGCAGTGGGTGGGAATAGCTGGCTGCTGGGAAGGGCCTCGCTGTGTTGGGAAAGTGCTCCGTTTTCTGAATTCCTGCGACTTCGGGGCCCCTCCCGAGGAGTGCCCTGGAGAGCAGACCCACGGCATCAGCCCTCCCGGCTGTGGCAGCAGAGCTCGGCCGACTGCTGCGTTGCCTCGGCTCCTGACGGCATCTGGAAGCTGCCGAGTGGCCGACTCTTAGGGGCTTTCTATCTAGCTCCCTCTCTACCCCCTCAAAGACAGTTTCTGAAGTTGTGATATTTCGCACAAGCCCGCTCTAGAATA
Organism: Anseranas semipalmata; assembly: GCA_013399115.1. Lineage (NCBI taxonomy): Eukaryota > Metazoa > Chordata > Aves > Anseriformes > Anseranatidae > Anseranas > Anseranas semipalmata. The sequence continues at coordinate 347,615 of VXAA01005680.1, read as the reverse complement.
CAGGCGGGATTGTGGGCCCCCGGGATGATGTGCTCTTCAAACGTCAGCCCAGCAAGCGAGCTAACAGTTCCAAAGGCTGCTGCCGGCACGGGCTGCTGTTTGCCGAGTCTGGGCGCTTTGGTGCGGCTGTACCAAGCTGCTGCTCTATTTCAGTGTAGCCTGACTCTCTTTGGAAAGAGGAGCAAAACTTGTATTTAATCCCTAGCTTTTCTCATAATCCACTCTTCCTTTGTATTGTGATAGGTAGGCATTTTAGATCAGGAAAAAAAAAGCTTTCTTCTCTTGGCAGAATTATTTGTTTTAGTATTAGAACAGCAGTCATCAAAAAGACTCTTCTGCTAAATGGTGCCTCTGGTATGAGAGTTCTTCGTGGGCAGAAAGTAATACAGAACAGAAGCACCTGGATTTAGAGTAGGATCCCTAAGGTCGTACTGTACGTCTTCTTAAAGTAAGTTTTATTTAAAAATAATGAATACCTGGCAGTACAAAGGCAGTGAAGCAGCAATTAATGCTGTTAACTTTTAGTCTTGTCAGTTAATTTAGTCTCTCTGTGTGCTAAAGCGTACAGGAAATAAGCCTGCCTTTTACTGCAAACCACAGGAGCCTCGTGCAAAGCTTGTCTGTGCCTTTAGCTCATTTGCTAACCAGGGCTCTGCTCTACTCAGACAAACGAAACAAAAAATGTTTTTCTACTCTGCTCTCTTTGCCATGGAGGGCTCCTCATCAGCAGCACAAATCCACGGATTCTGAAAAATAATTACATTAGCAGCTGTTTCAATAAACACCCCGAGCTGCAGCTTTCTACTGTTTGTGGTGTGTGTTGCTCTAGGGCTGTCTTCTCCAGCTGCTTCTCCAGCACGTACTGGCCAAGCGCCGTGCAGGCTGTGGACACCCAGATTTCGGGGTGGGATGAGGTGTGACCTGTGCTGTTTTGTTGCAACTGACATAACACGACAGCCACCAGTTTTCTTAGGTTATGGTTGCTGCCAATGTTTCGTGGACTTCTACGACCTGTCCTGGAGCCCTCTGTGGAAAGGAAGATAAAGGAGGAATCGTTTTGGCTTTCGGAGGGAGACCGGCTGAAAGAGACGGGCTCGGAAGCTGACAACAGTGGTGAGATCCGGATTTGCAGGACTGAAGCCCCTTTTAAAGTTTCTGGAAAAAATAGGTTTTCCATGGCACCCACAATGCCCTTTCCCCATTTTTCTTGGCCACATTGAGAACTTTCAAGTACCTGGATATTTGTCATGTTCCAGGGAGTTTTCGGCGACCCATGTGATACTGAGCCTGATTATCTGGTTGGAGATTAGTCTTGTGTGTGTTAAGTTGCATTGTAGTCAATGTTTAAAGGCTGTCTGTGAGGCTGGGCTGTGGTTTGTTTGTTACTGTTTGTTGAAACAGCCAGAAATGATCCCTAACCCAAATATCAAAGTAAATAAGCAATGATTTGGGGAAAAAAAAAAATTATTACTGCTAACAGCTTAGGAGAGGAAGCTCTGAGCTGCAAAAGGTGCATTCGGAGTTATCCGAGGAGCCTGTGGCAGAGGTAGCGCAGCCTTAGGAGCTTTGTTGCCCCTCCCTACTGCACAGTGTCCTGTTCCCCGGGGCCGTGCCGTGCCTCGGGTAACGCAGCGACGCTGAAGCCGGGTGCTGGGGCTGCAGGGCAGGGGTGGCACGCGGAGGGGTTGGCCAGGAGGAGCGTGACCCCTGCTGGAGCCGCCGTCTGCGCCCCTCTTCTCGGAGCTTTTCCTGAGCACCCCGGGGCTGAACGAGCGGGGCTAACCGGGCCGGGAAATGGGCTCGGGACAGGGCGCAGAGAGCCCGTGCGCTGGCTGCTGTGCCCGCGGCGGCGCCTCCTGCAGCCTCCCCGCGGGACGCACTGGCTGCGGGACTCGGCACGACGCCTTGTCCGTCCGTACAGAAGTGGGAACGCCACACGGCTCCTTGGGGTTTGCAGCTCCCTGTGGTAGTGCCAGACAGCCAGTGCTGAGAACATCAGTAATGATTAACGAGGGAAAATTCAGAGGCTGTGACAACACGTTTGTTTTTAGACTTCTGCTTTCTTGCTAACAGTAAACCTTGGTCAGATAAGGGACGTGGCTGGAGATGCTCTGGCTGATGAGTCACGAGTTCGTCCCAGACCCCGGGGCACTTGTTTCTTAAGCAGGCGCCTGGGTTTGCGCTTCCTTCTCCCGGGCAGCCTTGGAAGCGTGCCGATCCCTGAAGGGTAATGCAGTGGGCATCGGGACTGTTCGTCTGCTTTTCCCGGCGTTCTCACGTTGTGGTGTTCCGGAGCTCGGTTAGTTGTACACCCTTGTTTGGGAGGGGCAGGTCTGTGTGATTCTGTTTAACCCCATGTGGAGCTTGGATGCTGTTACACGTTCGGAGGAACACAGCCTGCCAGGGCCCAAGTGTGCTGCAGAAAACAACTGTGTGTAAGGAATGTGGAGTTCATGTTCTGCTGCTGCTTGCGCTTTGTTAATGGATAACCGAGATAAGGGAGCCTGTATTCCCGCAATAGGGAGCGTCTCTCTGTTGGTTTTGGACCAGGCGAGCAGTTTTCAGGCTTATAAAAGTCAAATGCCACAAAATTGGCTTAGAAAATTGCCAAAGGTCAATTTATTTTGTACTGTAATAGCGGTGTTCTCACTCTGGAGACGACAGCCCTGGGTGCTGCGATGCTGGTGGAAGGCGGCGGTGCCCGTGCTTAGGGCCGTGCCTTCGCAGCGCATCGGGGCTCCGTCGCGTTCTCTCGGCGGGGACCCCGAGGTGCCCGGCCGCCCGGGAGCAGAGCACGTCCTTGGTCAGATGGGGCCGCTGGCCCTGTCTCGGGCATCCCCGGGCTCTGAATCCTGCACAGATCCTCCTTCCGAGAGAGGCCGAGTGCAGGTCTAGCACCCTGCCCGATCCAAAGCGCTTCGTGCCGTGTTCAGCAAGGGGAAGCTTCGTTTGCATTTCACTGTTTTTTCTCTTTTCAGGCCGTTAGGTTTTCCACAAAAAGCACACACATGATGAGGTTTGGTGCCTCTTCTAGTAACAGCTCCGCTGCTGCCAGCCCTGCTTGGTTTTAACTCCTCCCTTGCCCAGGCGCTGGCCAGCCCGTGCTTCGGGTGTGCAGGAATACGGTGTGAAAAGATCTGCTGCCATGCATGAGCCAGTGTCTCTGGTTTTGGCTGATGGTGGACAGAGACTATAAATGTTAAATTAAAGTCCCTGAAAATGGAAGTTTTGGCTGTGTGGGGATTGCTTGCTGTTGAAATCCAGACAAATAATCCCCTCGGGCATTGCTGTCACTTTCCATGTGTATATATTTTTAAAAGGGGAAAGGCCCAAACAAAATGTTCATCTCTTGGTGTGAGAAGGGATCTACGTTTGGAGCGGTGACTGACGATGCCCATGGCACTGCACATCGGCCAGCGCAGCGGTGTGTTCTGGGATATCGGCGCGCCAAGGCATCGCGGTTTGAGCCCAGACAACACGCGGTAACGGCTTGTGGTGTGTGTTTGTCTGAGCGGGAGCTGCGGGCGCTTCCCGCTTTGCAGCACGGAGCCCTTGGCGAGGGTCGCCCTTGACTCTTTTTTATTCCATTTTCTTTCAAAGCGAACATGTCCTGTAAAAGTCCGTGTGCTACCAGCCTCAAAAGCCAGTTCAGCTCCGGAGGGCTCAGAAACCCAAATTCCACATGCTCTTGAGCCATGTTAATGCACCTGCTGCATCCCTCCTCCTTTTTGGAAAATAAAACAGATCGGTGCTTAGAAGGTGAAATGTTGTTCTAGGTTGGTTCCAAGAGCCATGATGGGGAATACACTGAGATCCTTTTTTTTTTTTTAACCTGTATTTAAAGATGGGTCGCTTCCGGGTTCTGTAATGTGTAGTGGTTCTTTCCTCCACACCAATTAATAAGGTGATTGTGAATGTGAGTCAGTGTGTCGCGCATGGTGCTTATATAAGCACGGGGCAAAGAGGAGCACACATGGAGGGAGTGTCTGTGGTCATTTGAACCAGATTACAATGGTAGATTAATTCTGCTGTATTGGAGCTTTCAGTTTTAACCATTTAGCTCCTTTCTCCAGGGTGAGCTCTGAATGTGTTACCTGTGGTTCTGCAGCCTTAAATAGGGAAAACTTTTCCTTCAAAAAAGTGAAACACGTGAGAAAAATGCATGTGTATGGCAGCACAATAAGCTAATTTGTATTTGTGGTAAAACCTTGAAATAATGGTTTGCATTACTTTTATTCTTGTAGTAAATTAACAGGCGGTGGCTGCTATAGAGAAGAGCGTTTGGCATCCTGACTTCTGCTCCACTTCCATTTGGCCATTGTGACTCTTTAAGCACTTTACAGAACTAACAGAGCCATCTAAAGCAAACACTAGTGGGATGTTTTTTCTTTTTTTGGTGAGGAAACAGATATCCTGACTAAAGAGAAAGAGCTGGAGTAGGCACGTTGCTTCTGATCTGCTCGGCCACCCAGAAGACTGTGAGCGCTGTGCACCAGGCCAGTAGGCTGGGGGCTGAGCTGGGCGCTCGGGCAGCATTATATCGTATGTAATAATATGTTAATCCTTAAGGTGCCTTCATAGAGAGTAAGCTTAAAACACATTAAAAAGTAATCAGGCCTTCATTAGGCAGCGCTGCTGCAGCTGCTTGCCAGAAGCTGCAGAGATATAAATAAGGAAATGTTACTTGTCCTCGTACTTGAGTAATGGGCAAAGGAATCTGCTTTTGGCTGCTGCAGGAGGAAAGTAGCCGAGCAGATCTTCGATGCGATGCAGCAAGTCAGTTCTGACGCGCTTACAGCACCTTAGTGTCTTTGTTCTTAGAACCTGACCGTAGCAGAGCTCCGGTGGAATCGGCTGCTTTGTGGGTCTGACGCAAAAATGGTGACGCTCGAAAACCCCGCTGCAATGTTAAGCTTGAATCCTGTGTATGAAAGAAGAAATACCACTTGGGTCTGGGCATTCTGGCCACTGATACCGTGCAACGCCGCCTTACGGTTTGCTTCTGTCGGGTGCCCGTGCTGTGCCCACGGGCCGCTCCTCTGCTCCGGGAAGCGGGCACTGCAGCCCGGCACTGCGGCCACTCGCCTCCAAGCCCGCGCGGCGTGCGCTGCCCCCGTAATTCTTCTAAACTACCGACTTCCAAATGATGGTCGTGTTACTTTATTCCTTCCTTCGCAGCGACGGAGGAAAGGTTTCTTGTTTTTCTTGCTGGTTCCTTCAGCTTCCATAGCAAGTTAGCGATGCAGCAATTAGGAGCCTGCTCAGCAGGCTGCCCTGAGGATTACGAGCAGAGGAGCCAGGGCTGTGCTGCTGGCTGAACTTTCCAAAGCAGGCACAGGAAGCAGAAAGCCAAACTCCCACTGGGGGTTTTTATTCGCTTAGCAGTCTGCGTCGAGGCGTAAATAAAATCCAGTGGGAGCTGCGCCCCAAAGTGCCTGGGGCTCTGTTGGGAATCCTGGTCCCCAGGACTTTGTAACGTGGAGGTGATGCTAACGTTTGCGTTTGGCTCTTCTGGGAGGAAAAAAGAATGTCAAAGGAAGTGGGGCCTTTCGACTTGGGTTTTGTTAATGTGGGATTTAGCAGATTTTTAGGCCCTGGGTTATTGAATGAGTGTACTTAAAGTGGCATTATAATCTATAAAAGAAGCTTTTATTTTTGTTCTCATGAATCAGCTTTTCCCTTTATGTAATTTTCTACAGTCTCTGGAGCAAGTTGCAGTCTTGCTTTGGGAAGCGCGGACTTTGCCCTGCTCAAGCCGTGCTCTTGGCTTTGGTGCGTAACCTGCTGCGTGGCCTGGTACCTTACGCCTGCATCATGCCCCACTGCAAGCGGGCCGGGTGCTTCCAGAGGTGATGCAGCCCTCAGGTTAGGTTGCAAAAAGCTTTCACCAGCCTGGCTGTTTCCCCAGCCCTGCTCTGAGTGGTGGCTTCGTGTCCTTTCAGCCCCAGACTTTTTCCTGCTTTTACCAAGCATCCCCAGAGCCAGGCGCGGGAAGCAGGAGCCCGGCTGCTGCCCGAGCTGTCAGGCTGGCAGCGGTGAGTGCCTGGGGCTGGGAACCACATCCACACCGGCGGCTTTAAGCTGCTGGGGGCAGCCACACGAAGGCGGCACTGCTGCAGCGGCTGTGCAGGATGCACGCTGATGTGCCTTGGGCTTTCCCGGAGCGGGAGAGTGAGTACATATGGAGCCCATCTGGACGCCGCCTGATTCCTGCAAAAAAAGAAGCACGAGTACAGCATGAGCTCTTCCAGCCCCTTGTGTTTGGTTTAGGTCACATAAGTTCGTGGTGGTTTTGTTGTGTTTGTCCTCAGCCTTATTCCTCGCAGACCAGAAACCCAGCATTGGAAAAGATAATGATGGCGTTGCTCCGTGTCGTGCTTGGCTTAAAATAGCCAGACCAAAGAAGCAGTTTGAGTTCTGTGATGATAATTGCCCAGACCTAAAAATAGGTGGGTGTCCTACCAGGCAGAGAGAAGTAAGGGAGTGAGACAGAAGTCGCAGGGAGACTTCGGAGTCATCCTGCAGGGCTCTGCCCAAGCACTTGGTTGCTGCAGGAGCCTGCCCATTTTCCACCCCCTGGCTGCAGCTTACGGCGATGGGGCCACCCATCAGAGCACCGTCAGAGCTGCCACCTCTGAATTTTAAGCTAATGTGGGGGAAAAATGTGGCTTGTTCGTACGAGTAGCAACAACAAAGACTTTACACAACCACCTGGACCCTTGCACATTGCAGTGAAGACACAGAGAAGGCTCTAACGGAGGCCAGGAGCGAGCCAGCTCGGCAGCGTTCTGTCTCTGAAGGCAGTCCTGCTGTAGTGTCCTGCCGGGGGGACGAGCGGCAGGGGGCCCGCGGGAACCCCTGGCACTGGAACGCTTCCGTGAGCCGCCGCGCTGGTCAGCTCCTGCAGGTCACATCCTACCGGGAGGCGAAACCATGCGTCTTTTGCAGCTCATCTGCAAGTATTAGCTTCTGCATTAGCAGCTCGCATGAAGAAGGCATTATCATTTTAGAAATTAGCTGAGAAATGTAAAAAGAAAACAATAACAAAAAACAAAACTCAAAAAAGCAGAAAAGAAAAGAAAAANTTTTTTTTTTTTTTTTTAATTCCGAAAGGGGCCGTGAATAGCTATTGTGTTAGGCTGGCACCGCACCGCCCGAAGTCACTGCTGCTGGAGCACGAAGAGAGAGGACCTGCTGCTGCTGCTGCTGCTGCCGGGCATGCTGAGCTGCGCTCTCGGCTGCGCCGCGGGCTGGGAGCGCGAGGCCGGGGCAGGGACAGGGACAGGGGCAGGGGCAGGGGCGCAGCTCAGCCCGTGGCCTGGCGGGGCTCCCTGCGCCAATGGATTTGTCCTGGCAGCGGGCGGCGTTCCTCGCGCTGCCGCACCCCGGAGCGCTGAGGCCTGGGGGTGCTGAGCTCCCCCCGTGCGCGGGTTAAGCAGGAGCTTACCCTTCTGCAGGATGGGCCGAGCGGTGCGAAGGACTGCTGGTTGCAGGTCTGGCTAAGGCAGGAGTATGGTCTGGGACTGGGACTTGTTCACCTCTCTGCACAGAACAGATGTCCCCTGAGATGGGAGGAGTTGTCCCCCTACTGATGACACAGCTTGTTTAAAGCCATCAGTGGCTCGAAATGCCAACGCTTCTGACATTCAGTTGCTTTTTCTTGACTGGAGTTCTGGCTGAACCCCAAAGGCTGGAGCTGGAAATGATAAAAACCTTTTGAAGCAGTTTTTGTCTTTAAGGTAAAGTGAGAATTGTGGAAGATCTAGTTTCGCTGTAATGTCTCCATCCTCTGTCGTGCTGGTTTGAAAAATGAAATAAAATACCGAGGGAGCTCCTCGCTGTGAGGTGGCGAGGGGGGCCCGTCAGGCACACGTTCAGTGCAAGCCGGCTGCTGTAACTGATGGTGTAACCATGGCTGGGAACGTTGTAGGAAATCTCTTTAAAATTCTTTTAAATCCTCACGATGACGTAAGAGCCGTTTAACTGTACCTTTGCAAAACAAACAAAAAAATCTGTGTTTTTTCCCCGCATGAAAGCGAGGACCAGGACCCACGGAGGGGCCGGGAGTGCCCTGCGCCGCGTGCCGGAGCACGGAGCTGCAGCTTGCGTGAGTGAAACCGCAGTGCTCAAGCTGCAAACCCACTTGGGGTTCCAGGGGTCCATAAATAGATTTCCAAAACATGCCTGTAGTCCAGCAGGGAATTTATTTATAAACTGAAGAAATAACAAGACTTACAAACACAACCCTTCTTGGCCCGCACCGCAAACTAGACTATTCTTTTCTGTGTGTATGCCTGTGTATACCAAATGAGAAATTTCTTTGAAGCTCTTTTCAGTAAAGTATTTAACCAACGGTTTCCTTGCAGCAGGGCAGCGTAGAGGGAGTTTTATGTCATGTTCTTCTGGTTTGCTTCCACTGTCACAGGTGTTGGGATTGTGAACTCTCTTCCTTGAAAGTTCTTTTTTTTTTTTTTTTTATATTTATTTTAATTAGTAAAGATCTGGAGGAAAAAAAAGATTTTGAGTCTGAAGTGCCACAGCATTTTGTGGGAAGTGATCCTGCCCGTTTTAAGGTCAAAGTTCCATTTTTGACGGGCTATGATTTGTTGGAAAATGTCACCCACCTCTACTCTTGGCTGCTTTGACACGGTTTCTCTTGCGTTGCGGATGTCATCCGCTGGTGCAAGCTGGATCTTAGAACAGAAAATTTAACTTCTGATGTGGATTCCAAGGATATGACAATATTCATAATCCTAACCTACTTGTTTTCTTGCTGCTATTCTATGCACATTCTCTGTTGAAAGGTTCATATTTCATGGTTGGCTCATAACTGGAATGGAAAAGAATCTTGAAACACGAGAATATCTTTAAAAAAAAAAATCTGCTGGAAACATGAGTTTCTACTGTTGCTTGTGAAGATTTTGTATGCAAAAGATTACAGGCTTGTGGTAAGAATTTGCTTAACCTCCAATCGCTTTCCATAAAGCCATTTCTATCTTTGGAACAGACAGTGAAAGCCAAAACCAAGTGAAAATAGATTAATTTGGTTGAACGTTTCCTTTCACCGTTATTTCAGGAACACCAGCAAGCAGTACGTTTCCTCTCACCCGTGCAAGTGTAGATGCTTTCCTCCTGCAGGAACGCCCCGAGGAGGGCCGGGCGAGCAGCTGCGCTCCCGGGGCAGAGCGGCGGTGCTAGCGGTGAGCACAGCACCAGGGCACGCCTGCTGCCCCATGCAGGGGAGCCGTGGGCTCCGGCACGACGGGGACCGTCCTTCTGGCCGTGCTGGCCCCCGTCCCCCGCCCCAACCTTCTCCTTCCGTCCCTGTCTCCATCCCACCTCCGCCCCCGGGTCGCAGCGCCAGGTCCCTGTGTTGCTCCCCGCTCCCGCGCTTGCTGTGCTCGCCTTCCCGTCTCTCCGCCGGTGCTGTCTGCCCTGCAGAATGAGCACTCACTATAAACAAGGGTTTTCACGTTTGGAAACTGGAGTTAGCTGGAGCTAATTGGCCAAAATAGCTTTACACACAATGGTTGTTTGTGCAGCACCAGGTGCGGTATTGGGAAATGCGTTGACTGGTGTCCGTGCCCGGTTAGGCAGCTCCCAGAGCTTTTTTGGGGAAGCGAGTGCTGCTTGTTGACGAGCACGTCCCGAAGATGGTGCCTGTCCTCCCTCCGAGAGGCTCCGCGCTCCTTCCCAAACATGGGCAGCAGGAACCATCTCCCAGGCTTTTGTCCCGGGAGAGCGTGTGCCCTTTCGAGTAAGACAAAACACCCTGAAGCGGCAGCAGGCGTCTGCTGTTCTATTTTGGGCACTTCCCTCCCAGTGGCATTCCAGTGCCTGAGATGAATAGAGGTTTTCTAAACAAAATCACACAAAATAACGCAGCCTGGCAGCTTCGTAGCTGTCCTGCCCAGCAGCGGGTGCCGTGTTTCTGGAGCGCGTGGTACTCTGCGTCACGAATCGTCTGAGGAACCAGGAGGAAGGTGTCGCCTGGGAAACTTCCAGCTCATTTTATTTTTTTGGCTGAAAGACTAGGGTTTCAGACTAATACTCCGTGTGTATCAGCACCAGTTCCTTTTCCTTCCAGGGCATTCCTACCACCGTGGAAGGAGACCTACCTCCTTTGACCATAGGCGGATGGTGGAGCTACTGTCAAATGACAGAGTTATTGTTTTATGCGGCAGAGTTTATCGTTTAATAGTAGATTGGTTAAAAACTTTGCTTTTCTTTTTTCTTCTCTTCGTTTAATTCTGGGACGTCTTAAAGCGTGCTTTCATTAAAAGTACATTTTTTACAAGTTAAAGAAGTGAGACTAATGAGAGCTGGCTTGATCTGTAAATTACAACCGGTGGGAAATGGTTAATTAAAATGTAATTAGTTAGGGAGAAAAAAACCTCCGTTTATTCCCAGGTCAGTATGTGGCTTTAAGCACTGACTGCTGGCGGAGCAGTTTACAAAGACCTTTCCCATATTCTAGTCCTACAGAATAGTTTATGAAGGAAGTGCTGGCTCTTTTTTCTTTGACCTTTATAACATGATGGAGAAAAACATCCCTTGACTGCTCCCTCCTGCTATGCCCCTTGTTATTAAAGGCAAATGAAGAAATCTCTTACCAGTAGATCCAAGCGTGCTGAGAAATGTCCTTGTGTATAGCCTGTAACAGGAATGACCTCCTCAGGGCAATATTAACTTGTCCATTTTATTTATTTTTAGCCATGATGAAAAAACTCGCTAACGCACAGCCACGTTGCTCTGTTGCATCCTTGTGTGTAAGGGTACGTACTCGAGTCGAGCGCACCGGCTCCTCTGGGAGGAATTGCTCGGGCTCTCGCAGCCCTGGGCAGGCAGCTTCCCTGCTGGGGCTGGGAGCACGTTCCTGCTCCTTCGGGAGCCGGGGGGACCCCCTTTGTGCCGCGCTGCGATGGATACACAGAGGGATCTGGCCGTGCAGGTTTGTAACAGCCCTCTCTGAAGAGAGCAAATTTCCCATTCAGTCCCGGTTTTGCATTGTTTGCCAGGATGCGCACGGTTATAATTTCCTTCACGGTGCTGAAGTCATGCTGAGAAGGAACCAGAGCATAAGCAGAACATCTCTGCACCAGGAAGTTAATAATTCATATATGACAGTAATAAAAGCCACCTTTCCTGTAAATGGCCAGCACCATCCTTGCTGCACAGATCCCGCTTTTCACTTGGGCACCGTGGGAGTACGCAGAGGGCGAGCTGCCTCGGGGTGGGATCTCTGCCCGGCCCCAGAGCCCTCCTGCAGGCCAGCGAGGGCATGGGTCAGAGCTCTCCGGGTTTGTGTATTCAGAATTGCTTTGGGATCTCACTGTTAATGAAGGCTAGATGCGATCTCCGTCGGGAAGTCCATGTGGAGAGGTGCACAGCCTGCGTGAGAAGGGCGAAACCGCTGGCTCTGGGAAGGGTGGGTCCACGCTGTGGTTCAGGGGCATGAAGGGTGCAGGCTGCGCCTTAAATGTCCCTCCAGCAAATTTCTTTGCACCTGTAAAACAGCATTCCCCCGAGGTAATTGTAAGGCTTGGCCAACACAGCCTCTCTGCAGGGGCTGCTTGCACCTCTGGGTTTGGCCGGAGACCCTTCAAGCTCACAGAGCTCACGTGTGTATAGGGACAGGCTCTCTACCCCAGCCTGTTCGATCACACTGGAGCCAAGTCAGGGGATTTCTTGTAAATAAACCCAGGCTGTGAATCTTGCTGTGGACCGGCCCTTCATTTAGGGAAGGGGTTGTTAAATCACTCTGCATTCGGCACGTACGTCGGTTTGCAACCTTCTTGAGGTGTATTGCGAAAAGGGCGTCTGCCTTCCCCGAGCCCCCGGCCCAGCAGGCTGCTTGGGCTGCGCCTTCGCCATCTCCTGCAGGCACGTGCTGTGTGTGCGTGCGTCGCCCGCAGCCCCTCGGCTCTCGGGTGCAACTCTTCAGAAGATAGTTCTTTTCTGCCAAGAATTTTCTTACAGTTTTCATTTCCAACCTGTTTTGTACCCCTTGTTTCTGCACTGAACCCTGGACTTGCCTAATCGGCAGCATGGTTTGACTGGTTTTGTTTGTTTCTCTCCCTCCCTTCCTTCTTTGCGACAGATTAAAAAGCAGCAACAAGATGTATTAGGTTTCTTGGAAGCCAACAAAATTGAATTTGAGGAAAAGGATATCGCTGCCAATGAGGAGAATCGGAAATGGATGCGGGAGAACGTCCCAGAGGACAGCCGGCCAGCCAGCGGGAACCCGCTGCCGCCCCGGCTCTTCAACGACAGCCGGTACCTCGGGGTAAGGCTCGGCTCCGGCTCGCGCTTCGCCTCCTCTCGTCCCCGCTCGCTGCCCTGCTCTGGGCCCGGCCGCTGCGCTCGGCGGGAAGGCCCTCGGCTGGTCGCGTGGGCTAAGCGTGCGGGCTGGCAAGGGCGTGGGAGGCGTTACGCGTGTACTCGTCCTCTTTAAAAATACGTGATTCTTGAATATTCCAGTGCTGGCATAGAGGAGACATTAAAATTTGGACCTCCTGGTCCTTGGACCCATGTGCTACTTGCTGGAACAAGCCTACCACCAGCCTGCGGTGTATATATAAATTTCTTCCTGTGATTTTTTTTCTTATGGCTCTGAAAGTTTACAGCTTTGTACTTCTCATTTTCACCATGATGGTGAACTAACACTTTGCAGAAGTCTGGCACTGTTGCAGCAACCCAAAGCAAGTTCAGAGAGCTGCTCTGTCTGCATGGGGTTTTGCGTGTGGGTTTCAGAGTGCTCTGGTCTGTTGTTCCTCTTCCAAAAGATGTGCTCGTATGAAGTGATACCACCCATGTCAATATCTCAGTTTTGTGATCCTTCTTGGGCTGAGTTTTTGTGTACTGTTTGCAAGATGAAGCCAGTTGCGGTCCACTTACTCCAATGCCTTGAAAAGATTAAAAATCATGTTGCGAATACAATTCCTACTTGTAATTATTTTAATGCTTGATCAAAAGTATGCTGCCCTGCAGCACTTCTACTCAGCAGGCCATGCTTGAATGATTATTAGATTAACAGTTAATTTTATTTTTAAAACTTAATATCTTCTGGAGAGAGCTCACAGTATGCATTGCTCTGGTGCTTTGTGTTCATTTCTAAGTCGTTTGGCTGTGCGATGCTGAGCTGCAAAGTCTGTTACTCAGAATCTGCCAGCTCTGAACCTTTGAGAGGCAGTTCTGTGGCCACTGAAAGAAGTGATTCTCAATGCACCACTTTCTTCTTTCTTGTAATAAAAGCAGAACTTGAAACAATATCCACTGTGAGTTAATGTACTGCTTGGCTTTCAAAATTTTACCGACTGGTTTTGACATGGAAAGAGTTTGGCTCGGAGTGACAAACATAGTGACTAATAGCTGTCTGCAACCAAAAACTGAGAAGGGGCTAGTCACGAAGAGCTGAAAATCTCTGTTCAATTATCTCAATAAAAAACAAAAAAAAAAAAGGCAAAAATTTCTGTACCAGTAGGAAGTCCTGTTGCAACAGTATCACCTTTCTCCCTTGGTATCCCAGAGCTTTAGGAATGCAAGCAGATCCCTGTGCAGTTGTTTTTGCTGCCAAAATTTCTGCTGTACTGCTGCAGGTGTGCGGCAGGGCCGGGCACTGCTATGCAGTGGTGTGGGGCAGGAAGAGAAAAACTGTACGCAGCTAAATCTGGATGTTTGCTTATCAGAGATGCTTCTAATGGATCCCCAGCTGCAACCCATAAGAGTTCTCTATGCAGTGATTTTGGGCAGAGGGGTATAGATGCTTCAGGACAGTTCCTGCTATGTATTCATTTCATCCGCAGAATTTTGGCTGATGCCACTTTGAGCTTTTGAAGTTCGGTGACTTTGTGTAGCTGGATTCAAGTTACTACAGTTTAGCTTTCAGAAGGGCAAAAGTTAATTCTACGCACACACATTTGAACCTCTTTATGTCTTTATTTGATTCTCCTCAAGCATGAACTTCCCTGTTTGTCTCATTGGATGCAGTATAACTGCTAGAGGTACGAGCAAATTGAGTTTTACTGGCCTGTGCATGACAGCAAGGCTGTAACTGTAGACACTGTGTATCAGCAAGTGGGCGTAAGCCCTGCTCCTTAGTCACAGGCATTCCTTTCCTGGTGGATGCTGTGAAGCAGCCTGCTGAACTATGCACTGGCAAGATAAACAACCCCTTTATTATCAAGCAGCCCCAGCACATAGCAAGTACTGTCAACAGAAGGGCTTCAGGGAGCATTTAACATAGTCGTATGCGTTTTTATCAACCTAGCACCTGAATGCTCCATGTACAAATGGGGCGATAATTTGACAGCCCTGATCTCCAGGCTGCTCTAATGCTCAGTTCCCTGTACTTTCCTCTGTTCTTCCGCGAGGCGCCCCTGCTCTGAGCATGCTGCAGATCCTACAGCACTTGCTATTTCTCAGGCTTTCGCCAGCCAGCCAGGCATGCAAAGCGCCGTGCCCTTAATGGCAGCTCTCTCCCTGGCTTCAGCCCATGACTGAGCCTGCTCTGAGCTGCTGCCTCTCCGTGGATTTCTCTGCCAGGACTCCTGCAGCAAAACATTCCCCAGCAAAGCTGGAGAAAGCCAGTGCTGTCGCTTCAGTTAAAAGGGACAAAAGGAAAGGCACAGGTCAGATATGTGCTGAGTTTGGAAATCGGAGCTAGGGAAGTATGTGGTAACTCGGACAGCGGTGGACTTGCACAACGTTCTGGGCTCAGTGTTTGGCAACTGCTCTTGCTGAGCCCCACTGTGGGTTGCTATTTCCCTACTTAGCAGACAACTAAGCTGTATTGTTTGTACTCCATACAGAACCGCATTCTGTCTCAAATGTAAAAAAAAAAAAAAGCAGAGAAGGAAGCATGGGTACTTTTTTTATTGTTTCATTGTTTTTACCTTTATTTTCTTGGGAAGTGGCTGCGTGCATATTTAGAGCAGCTGCAATGCACTTTTTAACATAGTGCCAAACAGTAAGAGGCCGAGACGTGCACGTTTTTACTTGGCTGAGGCACGAACTGGGCTTATGCTGAAGCAACCTCTGTTTGTCTTCAGCACGTGAGTAGGATGGTTTTACAGCAAACGGTCTGGCCTGATTTCATTTGTTTGTGTAGCCTAATCATTAATGGCAAAGTGTGATGAGAAAAGGTATATTCTCAGTTTACAAGTTTAAATTTAACTTTCAGTAGGTATAGGAGTTACTGTCCATAGTTGCCCAGCTGTGGACATCAGTTTCTGATGGCAAGGTGTGGGCTCAGCCTGGTCCTGGGGGAGGGCAGACCACAGATTTTATGGAGGACAAGGTTCCTTTGGGAAGGGCTGAAGCACCTCACAGCAGCAGCTTGTTGCTACAGATCCTGAAATTCCCAGCTTGTCACTTTTCAGATGGTACAAACCCTATGGTGTCAGTGCTAGCGATAAAAATCGGAGGTGACGCTCTGAGTTGTGCATCAGGCCACAGGAAGCAGTTTGCTCAGTGTGGGTTGGGTAACACGACAAACTGTGCTCTGATTATTTCTCAAAATTAATACCTCTGTCTTTTGTTCTTCCCCCCATCCCTCAACCCCACCATGAAGGATTACGAAGCTTTCTTCGAAGCTCGAGAGAATAACGCGGTATATGCGTTTTTAGGCTTGACTGCGCCACCTGGTTCAAAGGTAGGTGTGTACATTTATCACGGTAAACCACAGCCTGTATTTTATACCTTGTTCTTTTCTACTCATGGCAGGATATTTCACATGTTTCTGTGGCTGTCCCAATGAATCTACCTGCTGGTCTGATATTCAGTCTCCAGAGACTAGCTTTTAGGCTTCAACATCACAGCAACACACTGTTGTTATGTGCTGGATAATTTGGAGGATGCTGTGTTCCCTGGAGGTATCTTCCTCCCCCTCCTTCTACCAGAAAAACTCAGTGTTCAGTACTGATGTTCTTTTGGTATCCTCACTGTGGAGCCACCCTGCTTTTTCCTAAGTTAATGGAAAAGCTTTCATTGCTTTGGAAAAAAAGAGCTGGGTCAAGTTGTTCACTAGTATTAATTATCTGTTTTACCATTGGATTTTTTTTTAACTGCGCACCCCAGGAACAGGGGAAAGAGTAGTTCATATTTGCACTAAAGAATGCACAAGAAATTTGGATGAAAAGATATTATCACAAAAACAACAAATTGTTTCAATTCAGTGAAAAAAAATTAATTCATTTGAAGCTTTGTTGAGATTTTTGTATTAGAAAATACCTCGAAACCAGAGTCATTGTTTTTGGAATAATGTGGTCTTACTTCAGAGTAATTTTTTCCTCTAGCTTGTTATCTGAAGCCTTGTTTTCCTTGCCAATTACAAACTGGGCTGCTGCTTTGCGGATGCAATGGGCTGGAATTCTCCTTTTGATTTTGATAGGATAGGACAAGCCTGCTTTATATGTTTCACTTGAGGGCAGCAGGATCCTCCAGGTCACTTCAGCTTTCTTTTTCCAATGGATAAACACGCAGTTTCCTTTCAACTTTATTCACGTAAGAGTTGAAGGTCACACTGTGCACATCACTCAGAGACCTAATTTTAAAGGTGGATGATGCTCAGTTAGCATTAAGCATTAGAAGTTGCAGGTCAGACTGAAACAGTTTTGGGAGCCAAGCTAATTCTAGCAGTAACTCCACTAATGCGTGGCGTAGTGAGGAGAAACTCTGCCTTGTACAGAGTTGCAGAGACTGTACCCTGTGATATGTGCCCCAGCGAGGTGCATCACCAGCTTCAGAAGGCCAGCTGCACACAGCGCGATAGTTGTTTAAATCCCGTTTAAATTTCTTGGAACATCAGCACAACGTTGCACAAAAGAGGGTGCAGGATAGAGCTGAGGAGAGAGAAGGTGTCCCTGATCCCGTGGGATGCAGGAAAGCCCTTGCATTTCCTCTCGCATGCGAGGTCTGGGAAGTGCGGTGGTACTGGAGAGCAGCTGGTGCCATGATGAATCAGGTCATCTGTCTCTAACATTTATAAGCATCACTGCTTTCCGAACCTACTAGATTGCTGCTCTGGCAGAAACAGTCTGCTTGGTTATTAGTTGCTCTGATTTGTCCTAAGGGAAGAAGGTGACATCTAAAATGAGGACATGAATGCAGTTGTACTCTGCTGAATTTTCACATTGCTTGCTGCAGCTCGGGGAGGTGCGTTTGAGCTGAAGATAACCTTTGTGTAAGTGACTTTGTACCCAGTGCATTCTGCACTTGCTCTGACTTCTGGTTTCCATCCCGCAATTACATGATGTAAAAGGCAAATCGAGCTGATTGCCTGCTGCCAAGGAAGAGAAACTGATTGGTAGATGCTGATATTGGCATTTACAGCATCGCTGTGTGCAGCTTGGCTCTGTATTGTAGTTAACGACAGTGTGCCTGTGTATGCTGCTCGATAAAGCGAAAGGAGTCTAGGATCAACCTGTGTGCTATTGCAAGAGAGGGCCTTGACAGCAAACCTCCATTAAATGTCATTATGAGAGATCTGGAAAGGTGTTTGACTCTGAATACGAAGTTCCAATATTAATGCTAAACAAAATTAAGAGAAGGGCTGAAAAGTGAGCATGGGAAATGCAAGTAGCTTTGCTGAGCCCTGGTGTCTTTTTCTTGGGAATGAGAGAAATACCAGGAATCCTCTCCAGCTTAGCACTGCCTGTTTTGAAAATATTTATTTGATCCTGCATTTTCTAAGCAAAAAAAAAAAGGCTAGGTATCACTTCTGTGTGGCCTATGACTGCCTAACGGCGTTGTTACAAAGCCAAGAGAACCATCTCCTCTGTTACCATTCAAAGAGCCACTTGTCTTCCAGAGGATTTGGACCATCCTGTTTTTCTTTTTTTTTTTTCTCCAGGCTTTGTCCTTTCTAATCTTTCCTTCTTTTTCACCTGCCTTTCCTGCTGTGAACTGATAGGATGCCCTCGCACGAGCCGCGGGGCTGCGCGGTGACATCCTGCCTCCGCTCTTTGGCCCGCGACGTGCGGCCGGAGGAGCAGAGCGCGGTGCGGGAGCGCGGCAGACCTGGGCCAGCGGTGCGAGCAAGGCCGTTCCCACGCTCCTGAGTTAAAAGGCAGCACGAGGGGACGCGCTTGGGCAGATAGCCAGGAAAACCAGCGTGATCCACCGCGTCTAAGATAACGGAGATATGCGTGGTACTTCCTGCCCTGCAGGCTGGGGTCACTGCCTGTGTCCCCTCTCTTACGAGTCTTACAAGTTTCTCAGAAATTCCCTTCTTAGTCCTTCCTCCTCTTTTTTTTTTTAATTTATTTGCTTAGCATACTGGCTCACATTAGCAGTGATATTGTTAAGTCTGTTATCTTCAGTATTTCTGTGCAGTCACCAAAGCAAATAACTTCATTACGTAAAAGCTAAGTTTAGCAGATTCCCTTTAAAATAAACCACACTCTCCACCCTGAAGGGCCACAGTGAGAGCACAATGGCTCTGTTCATCCTTCTGTAGGCCATGTTGCTGCTAACAGGTAATCAAATTAATCTTCAGTCAGAAGTACGCTTGTAGGAACCACTTTCAGGAAAAGAAATTCCTTTTACATTTTTTCTATGATGTCATTTTCCCATTTCTGTGACCACCTCGTGAAAACCAAGGAGTGAAAAATGCAGGCTCTTGTTTTTTAATGATACCTCTGAAGCGTACTGAGAAATGTTAGAGGCTAGCTGGTGTGTCTGCTAAACTGCTTCAGCTGTTCCTTGATCTCAGCGGCTTCATAGCAATGTTCTCGCATAGCCAAAGGGCACCAGCTCCACAGCAGGTCCCTCAAAGAGCTGCGGGCTGGGAGCCCTGGGCACGAGGAGCAGGTGGCAAGCGGCAGCGCTTCCCAAGGGAGCGCGTCCCCGCTGGCTCACTTCTCCTGGCACGGGGAACGGGGATGTCTAAGCAGTCCCAGTGGCAGGATGGACCCGCAGCCAGCCCTGGGATGAAGTCACTTACGGGTGTTCTTCTGGAGCAGCTTCGAGCTCTGTTTGACGAAGGACTCGCAGGCTGCTCTGATCAGCCTCTGGAAGGCAAAAATCTAAATGGTGGCTTCTGGTCGTTTGGTGGTGTTTAGCTAGAAAAAACTAAATGATATCTCTTCCCTCTTCCCTCTCTCTTCTTTCCCCATGGGGAGACTTTTTTGTTATATATATATATATATATATATATAGTATTTTCATTTATCCATAGTTTCTCAAATGATCTTTGATCTCTTAAATAGTTCTCATGTCCTAACGTGAAATGAGGCATAACTCATTATATCTGTTCTTCTTCTGTTTTAAACTTTCCTGGTCAAAACTAGCCTCGTGCATGCATGCCAGGAAGCAGAGGGAATGTGAATAACCAGCACATTCTTGCAAGTCCTACTTGAACTAGGTCAGAATTGGAGGTAAAACCATATGGGACTTGTTTTATAATGTAACTGTAGGCAATGGGGACTCTTAGAGTTGGGTTCAGTGCTGCTCACTTCTTAATCATGTACTACTGCAATTTTTTTTGTCATATGTTGGTGCCTAACACAGGTGTGTGTAAGCTCTCATCTTTCATAAAGTACTAATATATATAATTCTGTTCTGCTGTTTCAGGAAGCCGAAGCACTGGCAAAGCAGCAAGCATGAATTTCAACTGCCTTAAATGTTCTGTAAAGGGAATTTCCACAGCTTTTTATAAAATAGTAAAATTGTCTCTGCTTCAAGAAATATAGATGTGATTTCTAATATTTGATTGGTGCTTGCAGCATTCACCATACATAATGCAAATTTGAACACAAGATGAAAATGTGGACATAAAGGTCGAAAGCACAGGGTGTATTGTTACAAACTTGTAAGCACAGGAAACCGAAGCAATTGGACATGAATGATTTTCATATAGTTTAAACTGCCTTGGCAATTTGTCCATTTTGTGTAAACTTCAAAAAACTATTGTAGCACTACTAATGCGGATGTGGTTATACCTAGGGATCCAGCAATTTAAAATATGGGGAAAAAAAGCAACGGTATCTAACACATTGTCAGATACTAACATTAGTGCCTGAGATGCCTCAAAAATGTTACGGAAATACACCACAATTTTTCAGTGTCTTTAGATTCTGGTTTCGGATGAACTTGTAGGTGGTGTTGTGTAGTGTAACCATTGCAGTCACTTTTGAAAGTTATGTTTGTTCTTTTGTAGGATGAATATTTAAGATTTGTATTGTAACACACTGTACAGATGATAACAACAGCAAAAAAAATGCCATGTATTTCTCATTTAAGTGATCCATGTGGGCTCTTTTGACAGAGAAAAAGGGATTTGGGCACTGGACCGCCTTTCCATTGGCAAGTTCATCAGATAACTGCCTGAGCATGACTTGATTACATGTCTGTGTGCAAGATTCAGTGCACATCAAAGAAATATGTCCTCATTCCCAGGCAATGTTGCAAATAAGCCAAAATGGCCAGAAATGGCATTTCCTTACCTGTGTAAGGGTGAACGCCTTTAATGTATTTCTCTACAAAAATACCAATTCACACTGCTTATAGTATTAGGCATCTTGATGCATGTTCAAGTAGTCATTAGATACTTATAGTATTTTTTCAAATGAGTAAAGTTAAGTGTTTGAATAGCAAGGACTATTGTAATTATCCAAAATTTTTTTTAAGGTTTAAAAACTTACTTCCATTGCTATTGCCGTATCATGAAGCTATTACAAGAATTGTGAACCTATTAAAGTGTCTTGTATTGGTGAATTTATCATGTGCAATATTAACCTGTCTGTTCTCCCCGTGCTCATGAGATAGCCTGTATTTCTTGGCCATGTTCTGCAAAAGTACAAATAATTACAAGTGCCCTGAAGGATAAGAAACAGGTTTGAAAATGTGTGGGTAATTTAAAATGCATTATGCACCACATAATGTACCTATCCCCAAAAGCATCAAAATACAGAAGAAAGGGAATTAGTCCTTGCTGTAGCTAGACGATCATTCTCATAGCTCTGCACACACAAATTTTGATTTTCTTTGCTTTATGAAGGAAGAGAAACAGGTGGTACAGTTCAGCAAAAGGCTGCAGTGGATCATGATAATGCGGTTAATTTACATTTATGCTGTAAAATGTATGCAGTGCTTTTTAAAGACTGTATAAAACGGTTTATAGTTCATAGTTTTAAAGTCTGAAATTAGGAACAGGATAAAAGTAAAAACGTAGGTTTACAAAGATGGTCTAAAATGTGCAGTAATTAAATACTTCCTTGACATTTCTTTGGGGCTTTTGTTCATTCATGGAAACTGATGATTTTGTCAACATCTGTTAAAACAGAAATGCAGCTACTTGCTTTGGTTGGAGTGCAGCTCTGCTTCTAGAGAGTTCATGATGAAACTTCCACAGATGTCAGAGTGAGCAGGATCAAGCACAGAGCCAAGTTAGTTAAAATTGTATTTATTTCACATTTTATCTTTTCTGACTGGGAGCCAGGGAGTTGTTTTGAAGCTTGTGCTTAAAAAAACAAGCACTCTGTTAAAATCTATATGGATAGATTAATGTTGCCTTACCTTCAAGATCTACACACACGTTTGTGCTTTTTCATTAACAGGCTTTATCAGTAATTACTGAATTTTTGTGAAATTTATTTTAAGATGTTTTGGGAGTGGAAGTTGGGTTACTTTTTAAGCCTAGTGTCCGATTTTTGTTGTTCACTGTGATTTCACCTTTCTAACTGAGGTGATTTTTCTTTCTTAATACTGGTGTAATCTTTTTCTATGTCTAAATTAGTGGTCAAGTTTTTGAGAAAGTATTTAAGAATACTAAGTGAAATCTTGTGAAGAAAGTGGAATTTGACACACAAGTCACTATACATACTCGTGCTGATTTGCTGTGTTTCCTGTGTAAAGAAAGTAAGTTTTGTGAATTACAGCTTCTTCAAAATAATGACTGTAATTGAAAGTTGCTGCCAAATTCTGTCAGTTCAGCGACCCCAAACATACTGAAACAAGGTCAGTCTCTGTTTCTGATGGTCAAGAAAATTGCCAAGTTAAGAAAGCAAAGTCACTTCCCTCAACTGGTCCCCCATCCTTGCCATATGGTAGCATTCAAACTGTATCAGCATTCCTAAGAAAGCTCTGTTGAGAAAGACTGAATTATTTCTTTGTCTGGGGAACAAGGCACCAACACAATCTGAAAAATACCTAAAATATCTCTGTTGTGGGACTGTGTATAAAACTTGCATTAATTTTGATGCAGATACCTTGCTTGAATTTAGGAGTGCTAGGAATGTGTTGCCTATATACTATTTTTCTAGTTCATATACCTGTGTTAGGTTAATGATGGGTGCAAGAACTGAATTTGTTCATTTCTGTTTTTTTTTCCTATGTAGATGGCAGGCAATGAGGATTTAACCTGTAACATTAACCATTCCTGTATCATTCCAATAAAATTGTTTTAGAATGCTTTCTCACACTATTGACTTTTTTGTATGTTTTGTTTATGGTTTGAGGTGGTCCTGTCAATTTAAAGAAGTGTAGTTTTCAAATGAAAATATTTGATTTTAAAATACAGGATCTATAAAACAAAATGAAAGTTACGCATCTGCTGCTGCACGTTAAATCTGTTGGATCTCTCACCTGTTGCAGCTAATGGGTTTTAATTACTTGGGACACACCTACACAAAATGAAGTCTTTGGAGGTTTGGGGGCTTTTAGGAGAGCACTGAATACACTTTCTAATTAAGCTGCTTTCCTCCTCTTTCCCTGAGGCAGTTACAAATTGAAAGCGGACAGGGCGAACCAACTTCACCCCATGCCTGTAAAGCTTGCCAAACAGCCTCAGTTGTTTTTTCCACAATGTGTAATTAATTAGCTTTATGCCGGTCACAACAGGGGGAACTGTTACTTTACATTTGTGTTGCCAGAGAGGGCAGTATAGGATATATTTTTAAACTAAAACTATTCATTTTTACCTTTTCGATGTGTCTCATAGATCTAGCAATTACATTCTTTTAAGCTTTGCATACTGAAGTGTTGTACCACCTAGAAGACAGAAGATCTTCTGTAGAGCCATAGAAGATGCATTCTCAACCCCTAAACTGCACTAGGATTTATCCAAATCCCAGATTTCAATTCACATGCTCTGAAGGAAACCAGTAACTTAATTCTTCCAAGAGTGGTTTGTGAGAAAGCTGCTTGCTTCCTATTTATAGGATCAATTTTTTTTCTGTCTAAACAACTAAAGAACAACTGAAAGCTGTCAGTTATACTGATGTCTTTGAATAGTGTCCACTGCTTGTCTCTCACAGTTACTCGCCCTTATTTTAAAAAATGGTCCATAATGTAGAGAAAAGGGTTTCTGCTGGCATTTCTCATTACAATGAACCCCATTTACTTTCCCTATATATACACTTCACTTGTATAACCAAAAAAAAATCTTGTTTTCTTGTCTGTTTATAAAGTCTTAAAAAAAAAAAAAAGCACAATCATTCATTAATGTAAAGCTCAATACAAATCAGTTTCAAAATTCTGTTTAGAAAACAAACTGCGTGTGTGCATATGTTTACTTATCTTGCTGTTTCAGGGTACAATGGTGTGCACTGTAATAATAAACTTTTCTACCAATTAATGGGGGATTTTATTCATTTCTCATTAAATATTCTTAATCTGTATTTCATGGAAAATTCTGTAGTCTGATGATTTCAGCTCATGTTGCACTTACTCCAAATGCCAGAAATGTCTTGCAATACAAATTTAAGGTGTGTACAGTGGATGTAGGTGTCTGCTAGTTCCTTACTGAAGTGTTGACCACAGGTTAACTTCACAAAGACAAAGCCCAGAGTGTGAATTAACTTGAGGTATAGTTGCAGTCATCAGAAGTAGGTGAGTAAAGTGTATAAAGAGATGTGTTGTCTTTTTTTTTTTTTAACATGAGAAAAAACTCATGGCATTAGCCAGAGCAATATGCACACAAACCCACAATTTGAGAAATGCAAGAAATGAGACAGCCAGGAAGAACCTATTTTTTTTTTCAAGGAAATAATGTAAATCCACTAATGCAATAGATTTGGACTGATCAGCAACCTCTATTAATAACTTTATCAGACCTCATCTCTCCTGTGTTTTCACCATTATGTTAAAAGAACTTTAATAGGCAACTTAAAAAGAAACTGAGATAACTAACTGTGTGGGAACAAGCCATTATGGTTTCCTGACTTAGTGTTTCCCTCTTCTGCCAGTCTTGCTCTTTCAAGTTTTTTTTTTAGTGATGTAAATACAAGACTGGAAAAGCATGCGTGTTACTGCCTAAGGAGAGGCATCCTGAGTTCACATTTTCCCCACCTCATCCCCAGCCTCTGATGTAGAGCTGATTCAGGTTGTAAGTGAAAATTGAAGGCATTTACTTATGGCTCATATCCATGTAGTTCATTCCAGATCCAAGTACTGGCATTGCATTTCTTCCTTGTATCTCTATTTTGGAGTGAACATACTAACGTTACTTTCTGAACAGCAAGTGTTATGCTATCTCCTACATCAAAATAGATAACTATCAGTAAGCAATTTTAGAAATCTGTCGGTCTTTTAGAAGAACAAATTTTAAGGGATATATTCACACAAGGAAGAAGAAAAAGAAGTCTTACCACTACAGTTCATTAATCTATGTCTGAAACATCTTTTGAAACAGGAAAATGAACAGAAATCAGCTGATGAAATTACTATATGCTTCCAAGAAAGCAGAAGAGAACACCACAGCATCTGTACTTGTTCTGGAAAACTGATCACACTTAGCATAGAAAAAAGATGATGTGTGAAGCCTGTCTAAATAGATCAGGCAGTACTACCTACATGGAGTAATCACATTCCCTACGTAATTACCAACCAATTATCCTTCAATGAATTTCCCACAAAAGCAGAAGCATTCTGTGATTTGTTCATATTATGTGATCTTGGTATGATGTTTTAGATGGAAAGGTTTGTTGTTAGAATTTTTGAACTGTATTGCTAAACTTTTGGAAAAACTTTGGGAAATGCAAGAGGGCTCTAAAAGCCACCTTAAGGTGATGAACTGGGGCTTGCTTAACTACAGGGTTGAGCGCTGTATCACAGTAAGTACTGAGGACCCTCAGTATTCCAAGTATGCAAAATACATATATTTAGTAAGTTGCATTCATGAAATGTTAAGTGCCAGAAACGGTGCTTTATGCAGTAATTTCTTCTCTCACAGGCTTGTCTATTGAAGACATCTTCAGGAACTTGGAGACTTCTTCATTTTCAGTTGCTTGGTGTAACATCTCAAAATCCTGAAAAATAAGGAAAAGCAGCGACATCATGAACATACCGTACAGTGCAATGTAATTCCTGTCTGACCCCACGTTGTTTCCGAGTCCTTTCCCAGCACTGGGGCAAACCGATTTTGTTCCCACAAACAGAAGTGGATCGGACCTACGGTTCGGACCCACGGACGCGCCCTCCAGTCCAGACGCAGTTCGGGGAAGCCCCGGGGCCGAGCCCACCACCGGCACATCTCAGCGATGCCGCGCACAGGGGCTCGGAAAGCGGGACCCCGACGGCGCCGTGCGACGGCCCGGAGGGGCAGCGCCCCTGCCGCGTTGCCCAGCGCGGCCTCACCCCGCAGTACTCGTCGCCGTTGAATATCTGGGGCGGCACCGCGCGGGGGTCGCCCGCCTTCTCCTGCATCTCCCGCAGCAGGCCCTCGTCGACGGACACGTCGATTAACTCGTACCGCAGCCCGGTAACGTCCAAAATCCGCGTGACGGCGGCCTGCCTCTGCCTCACCTGCGGGGCGAGAGAGCGGGGGGGCAGCCGAGGCGCCGGGGCCGGCGGGGGGCTCGCCCCGGCCCCCACGTACCTGCCTGGAGCCGGTCACGCTGGTGTAATAGACCCTGATGGAGCCCATGGCCCCTCACGGCGCGCCCGGCCGCCCCGACCGCCGCCTCGTGCCGTTGCTGCGGCAACCAACCGCCACTCAGCGACCGAGGCGA
>VXAA01005680.1:291497-321587 GCA_013399115.1 Anseranas semipalmata | reverse complement strand
CCCGCGGCGCAGGGTCCCCTCCAGGGCTGAGGTGGGCTGAGGGAAATGGCGGCCGCGCTGAGGGCGGGCGGTGCGGCGGGGCTGCGGCAGCCGCGCGGTGCTCTCCGGTACAGCCCTGCCTGGCGCTGTCCTTCTTACCGCAGTGCCCACCTGCGCTGGGGGCCGGCGCCCTTTTCTCTTCAGCCTCCTGAAGGTGCACATGCCTCTCAGCCTGGGATTTGTGAGCCCCAAAATGCCGTTTGTTGTTTTTTTTCTTCCTTTTTTTTTTCCCCCGCTACGTTCACCTCCAGGAGCTTTGTGCATCGGGTCGGGAATGTGAGGCCTAGCAAAACTTGGCCTGTTTATGTTTAAAAAGTGCTTTGGGGTCCCATCTACGTGTCTTTAAGCTGCAAAAAGTCCCCCAGGAGGAGCATGCACCTGGGTTAATCTGAGTGAGTTTCTGTCGCCCAATTCCCAAAACCCGGAGGAAATCCGCGTTGGGGTTTTGTTGCCAACGCAAACAGCAAGCGCTCATTTTCTGCTTGCAGGAGGGAAGTCTGCAGAACCGGCAGCTTCTCGCAGGCACGGGTTTGTGTGGCGGGAGGTGGGATGCGTGGTGCTGAGGGCGAAGGGACTTCCCCAGGCGTGAAACCATGAATTTAAACCCAGCCTTGGTGGGCTAGAAGGAGCTGCTGCTTGTAAGCATGTCAAAGTTTTCTGCTTGCACACCGGTACCTGGTGAATCTCACTCCTGCGTGGTGAGAGAAAGATAGCTTATTTGGCTGCTTTTTGGTTGCAGATATGTGTTGCGATGAAAGATTACAGTTATCGGTAACATGGAACAGGTGGTCAGAAGGGGCATCACCAAAGAGCTGGAACATATGTTCAGGTAAACTAAGAGCTGTTGTGCAAATAGGTACTCGAAGAAGTTGCAGTTGTTAAAACGAAGTACTGCTGGTCTGAGTGGAAAACAAAGGACTTGAAACAGCTGTGCTTGTGAAAAGTTAGTCAATTTCTACTTCATATTTGTACGCACATAAAATGCATATTTTGAGCTGAAATAAAGGGCTTTGCTTACATGCTACTATAGTTAATGTAATATAATACACAATCTGTAATATTTATTTTTTCCATATGTGAATGATGTAGTCAAATTTCTTTTTCCTTTATATATGTTAGTTTAAGTTTAGCCTTGTGATTCAGACATTGTTGTTTTGTTGACTCTGTCTTGTTCTTCTAACTGCAATCTGTATTCAACTTCTGAAATAAATTTTGTTTTGTCTTGTTCTGATTTTATGTTTGTAAATACAAGGAGGGTTTTTTGGTAAGATGATCTTGGTGATAAAGATACTTATTTCCTTGGATATTGATGCATTTGACACCAGAATAGAACTGAAATGAAAGGTGACTTGTTTTTAATAACTCACAACTAATTTACCTAACTTGATTTCTTTCTCTCTGTCTCCGTGTTACTTTGCTGTTTTGTTGAAACTGCCTCACAAAAAATGTGACTGCAGCTGGCACTAATTATAAGCTCAGTGAAGGAGGCGAGGTTTAAACTACATGGAATTTGAACTACCCTGTTTCCTGTGAGGTCTGATCCCCTCCAAGACTGGCGGCAGGTATACTCTGTTGAAGTAACAACCAAATCTCTCATGCAAAAATTAGTCATGTAAGATGATTTAAAAAAAAAAAAAGTCATTTTAAACAGCCTTTAAATATGAAACTAGCTTTATATAAATTCACCGGGAATAAAACTCATTCTGCCCCCATAAAAACAAACGACTTCTGAAATAGAGGTGAAAATGAGGGAAGAGGAATAATTTTAAGGAGAATCCATCAGACATGTGGGGTTATAGTTACTTCAGACCTTACATTAATTCATTTCTAAGGCACGTCCTTATTTTATTGCCAAAACTTGTTGAATGATGGGTTGCAATCAATATGTTGCTATAATGTTATCTTTACACTCTAGTTTTATTTTATATTTGTGTCTCATTCCTATCATTACACTAGCAGTATCTATTTAAGAGCTTTTGTCTAGTACTTGGATGAAATTCAGCTTTTGATTGATTTATTTTTTTCTTCTTCTGAGAGAAAGGAAATTTAGGGAAGTAATCAACAGAAAACTCTTCAAACTCTCCATGGACTTGATTTAGTGCTTGGGGAGCTCTGTTGCAGCCTGTGTGAGAGGGACATTGGGAAAAAAGACATGGAGGCACCTGTGGCATGCCATTAAGAAGCAGGTAATATTTGAGCCCAGAGAAGGTGGCTTTGATCGGTGAGCAGCGAGACTGCCCACAGCTGCCTGATGAATACTGCTTTCATAGAGGCAGAGTCTTGTATTCACCTTTTGTAGAAAAAAGATATTTCATCAAAATCTTGATGGAACAAAGTTGTCAATTTCTTCCTACCAGAAAAATTCACAAGACTACAAATTTAGCTGTTTGTTTCAAAAGGGGAAATTATATAAATAACTAAACTTACATAGATGGAAGTGTTTCTTGGAATTCAGTTTCAATTTTGAACAGCCTGATGAAGTACAGACACCCTGATCACTTAATAATCTGTTATTTTTAAATGACGTATTTTGGCAGTTACCAGCTCATCAGCATTGCACCACAGTCAGAAACATCTCAATTCATTTTTTTTAACATACTCTTTTAGATTTGTTGTCACTGTACTCAAAAACTGCACACTTTTTCCAGTGGGATCACTTCTGTTTTAGAAGGAAAACAAAATGGGGAACTGAATCACGTGTACTTCAGTTATTGCTCACACAGACAGCAGTGAAGAAAGAGTATGTGAGAGTCTATTCTCTTACAGCAGCTGTAGTAGGAGACCTCTGGGGTATGTGATTATCCGCCTTTTTTTACCCTACTAGAATTGGTGAGTCTGGGCTTTTTGTTCTTTTCTTTATTTATTGATTTACTCCCCACCCCCTTTTTGTTCCAGAATGGAGGCACCATTTATTTTATTTAAAAGAGAATGTAATTTTGCTACGAGTACCATATTTTAGCATTTATATTAGCACTATGAGTATTTTCAAAGCAATACAGCAAAATTTTGAAGCATGTAAGGATCTGGGTGCCTGTGTGCTGTTTTTCAGAAGTAAACGAGGCGTGCAGTATTCCAAATACCATTGACATTCAGCAAATTTAGACTGCCAAGTACACTTATTTCTTTTGAAAATGGCATTTAGTTTCCTAAGTCCTGTAAGTGCTTAAGAAAATGTTGTCCTGCTTTTTGCATATGTAAATGATGCTGTAGATAAAGTAAACATTATGCTAATTTAACCAGGAGAAGGCAGGGTGTACTGCCTTTCTTGTCTGCTTTGGTCTCACTTGCAAGCATTTCACAATTCCAGTGTTACATTCAACTTCTGGGAGGGAATAGTGCAATTTAAGCTGAAAAACAGCCCTGAAAAAGGAAAAAGCAAAAGCTTGTACTGTGGCAATGCATAAATTTACAAGGTAAGTAGAAAACTTCCATCTATCAAGTAACTGGAATTTTAGAATAGCTGTCTGGAAGGAGTACTAGGATTAAAAACAAACAAACAAAAGACCCAATGTATCAAATTCCATTGCAGAACAAATAAGCTAGAGTTTATGGTTTGGCTGCTGATAGTAGCAGCAAATGAGTAGAGTTGAGGAGGATCTTTGTGGTTATATATCAAATCCCATGTTAAATTTGCAGAGATTTCATTTGTGTTTAGAGCTATCTGGTGACTTGCATGGCATTACTACTGTAAATTGGCAGCACTGTGAAAAGTATTGAGCCTTAATTGTCCATGGTGTAAGTAGAGTTTTTGGTGTGTTTCTTGTAAGCATAGGAAGGGGCATGCCAGTAAGTCTTGTTCTTCAGATTTAGTATGTGCTCTTCAGTAAAACTGCCTCATCCCTTGCCTCTCTTCGCTGTTTCAAAACATAAGCGTGCTAGAGATGCATGAAGGTGCTTGAAATACGCAGAAATTAAAAAGACATTTTTCATACAGAGGGATTTTCCTGTGTTCATCTTTCCCATTCTTCCACAACAGGGGTGGTTATGGTCTTTCCCTCAGTGAGTTTAGGTCAGAGTCAGCTCTAAATGGAAAGATTCCCATTGATTTTAACAGAAGGTGAATTGAGAAGGAATAATAAGGAATCATAAAATGTATTAATTTTTTTTTTGAGACGTATTGGCTAGCTTTTAGTTATTCATGTGCATTTAGTAAATCTGTGGAGCCTGTAGAGATACAAACAGACTACTCATACACTTCACTACTGGGGAAGGCAAGTTTGCTACTTAAGTCTTTATAAATCATCATTAGGAGGGACTCTAAGAACATTTGTATAGGTGAATGCCAAAGTGCTGCATTTTGGTTGCAGTTTTATTATATGTGAAGAACTATCAGCATCTTTTGAAGGTCCTTGGTGCCTCACAGGATAGCTCATGCCAATTCAGAACCAACCTTTAAGTCTGAATTTGATCTTGATTTCCTTCCCGTGTCAGCTCTTGAGCTCTTAGAAATTGTCTTTCAATGGAAAAAGTTGATTTGCAACGGGTGATAATGATGTAGACATCAAGTGAAATCACTTTGCTGGTTTTTACATTAGTCCTTACCCAGATCACGAGTATGATCTATCTCAACTAGCCACAATACAGAAGAGATACCTAGGTACGGAAGTGTGATACTAGAGATGAAGAATCAGTCAATGCCCTTCCTGTATCTTCAGAACGATTTTGTTGACCTGGGTATAGCGATTAAATTCTTAGAAAAGCACACAGCTTGCTTTTTACTAAAAATAAATATTCCTGAAAAAAGCAAAATCACAGAAATATGTCTTTATGAAATATGCATTGTTCATTTTTTTGTTATTCCTCTTTTTCCAAATAAGCTTGAGGTCTTTTGCTCATCTTTCTTTCACTCACAGGACTACATGGAACTCTGGTGATTAGACTGTTACTCACACTTGTCATCATGTTGGCAGAAGGCATCTTAACTAGGCTTATATATAAAGAAAGCTGTCATCAAGATAAGCCTCACAAATCTCATGCAGCAAAAAAGGATAAAGAAGGAAACTGGAGAGAGAAACTTGTAGACAACCCAAAAATTATAGGATTTGCTGATGGACATGAGAAGCAGGATAAGATCTCTGCTGAAAGTATCGAAATGGAACACAATGGAGGTCCTCAACAGAGATACATAATACAGTTACCTGCAAAAGATCAGAAAACACTTGTTAAGGGAACCGTATCACCAGCTTTACATATCCCCAAAAGAGAACAAAATAATGAACAGATGGATTTGTATAGATCCTGGTCATGCAACAGCATTTATCAAAACTATCCTGACTTACAAATTGGTGGAGACCATGTGGGAGACCATACATGTGATTCAGGTTGTGTTTTGGACCATGTGTGTGATGAACTTCCTGATGGCCCTGTTATACTGTCTGTAGATATTCCTCTTGGTGAGTCCCCTCTGGGTGAGCGTCCTGAAAAGCCAGGCATTAAGTCCCTGTCTGGAGATGAAGCTGGAGAAAGGAGCATGGTGCTCTGTGAGGAGCCTCTTTCAAACTCTGTGCTCAACAACTACATGGAAACAAAAGTGGCAGAGCTCTATAAACAGTTTTTTGAAGAAAACTTGACCAGGTGTGGTTCTGTAAGAAACCTCCTCACTTGCGGTTTGATAAGGAATAACCTGAATCAGATAAGCTTTCAGATATCGCAGGAGCAGAATATAGAAACATCAAAAGCCAGAGAAGTGCTCTTACAGTCTTTAGCTTTGTTTAGTTTGTGCAATGCTACCAATAGAAATAGTTCTGAGTTTAGTACTCCAAACTTACAAATCTCAAACCCAGCATGTGTGAAAAAGAGCTGCAGGACGCAGTTTACATCATGACTGAACTGCTCAGCTGAAGAGGTGAATACGATTCAGATATGAATATTTCACTCTAAGGATTAGATTGGGAAATGAAAACATTTAGACACCACAGACTTTTTCAAATAAATATTTCAATGCTTAAACCATACTTTGTCTATGGTGCTTATTAGCAGAGGAAGTAAAGGTCACTGTTTTCTTTTTTCTAATGCAGAATTTGAAATGAATTCATCTCTAAAATGCTATTTGATCCTATTTTTAAAATGTATATGTCCTCCATCTGAGACTCTGGCTGTATAAATAATGGTATTCATGTTTCATTGGATTTCCTCCTGCAAGAATAATCAATCAAGGCGGAATTGCTGGTAAACCTTCGATATAAGAGACTGATCAGTCCACCCAGTAAGTCAAATTGTCTTTGTTGGACTTTGGATTAGGTGATATAGTTGAAGCCCAAGTTTGGGACATTCAAGTTCAAATTTTGCTTCTGCAAAGCTTGATCACAGTGGCTGAGAAAATATTTCTTTGGTTTGAAAGTCTCATTAGCACATGGAGACGTTCAGGACTCTGAATTATGTTGTATATAGTGTCATGCACAGGAAATGTATCAACATGAAACATCAGTCAAGACATATTATTGCATGTGTATGTTTAGACTGCATAGGCAGAGTATGTTACAATGAAAATCTAGGTGAAATAGCTGATCATGAATGTAAAATATTTTCTGTAAAAGTGTTTTTCTTTCCAATAAAGTCTTACCTCTTTGATGAAATCCATTTAGCTTTCCGTCATTGTATTATAGTTCAGTTTGCATTTTTAGTAAGTGGACTCTGTCTTTCTTTCCTTGAAAATGAAGCTTCTGCAACCCCTGCAAGCTAAGACTATTGCAGCATTCCTGAAAATAGTCCAAGCTTTCTTTATCTTCATTTGGAAATTTAAATGCAGATTTTGATACAGAAATTCCATTACTGAACTTTCAAACTTATTTTCTTCCTTTTTTATTACTTCTTCTCAGTAAGTATTTCAACTGGAAATTAATCATGTCACCACTATAAAATGATAAATGAATTAGACTATTAACTTGTGTGTAGAAATTTTCTTTTAATAAGGAAACCTCTTTACTTGCATTGTGACTAAGTATGATTTGACACACCTGCAGTTCTGGGTTTGCAATCATGAAATCCAATTCCAAAATACACCAACAAACTATATTTATACATTGTAAGCTTCCAAAATGCATTCTAATGTGCTAGTTAAGTCACTTTATCCAGTTCCTGATGCCGCTCAATGCATAGGTATGGGATGAGTTGTAAAGCAGAACTTCTCAGTGAAGCTTGCTATCAAACAGCTGATGTAAACCAAACCCTTCTCTGTCTTTGAGACACATCTCTTAAACTCTGATGCATAATATGCATTTTTTAAATCTTTGTCAACCCTCTAAGAGAATATGAAGGATCTTGTGATCTCCAGGTAATAATACATCAAATGCAAACATATTTGTGCTTATAAATCAAGGCCCTTGACATCTGATCAGTCCTTTGAAGAGATCAAAGTTGTTTTTTAATCCAGCATCTTCAGTTGTTGGGCTTCTTTAAAATCATCGAGTGCTGGGATTTATAACAAAAAATATCAGTAGGCTTGAAAGAACACCTCAGAACATCGAGTAGTTCTGAATTCACAAGGGATTCACCTTGAAGCTCTTAATTCAAGTAATTTAGCTTAATTAGTTCCATTTACTGTAACAGAAACTGCATGATGGGGCTTACAGTTAAAATTGTACCTGTTTTGGCCTATACAGAGAAGGAAATTTGCAGGAAAAAAAAAAAAAGTGTGCTGGACCCTTAATAAGCTATGCCTATATAAAGACTGCACTTTCATGGCGTGGGGCTTCTTTTGCAGGAGGAAGATGCAAATGCCACTGTGCAGTCATTGTATGTGATGTCAAGCAGTCTGATAAATATAGCAGGCTGTGTTATGGAAAGGGAACTACAAAACTTCTCATGTCTCAAGATTTTAACCCTTTCTGATGCCTTTCAATTTCTTTTAGGATCGGTGGAACTTAACTAAAGTGCATGCCTTGTTGAATTTATGGATGTAATATCTTAACACACATTCAAATGAAAACACGTGGATTTAGTATGGTATGTGCATTCAAATTTAAGACCAAACCTCAAAGCTCCAAAATGAAGCACAAAATGAATAGTTGGCAGTCAAGGCTACTCAATCAGATCATCTGAATAAGATTAAGCATCAAGGCAGTTCATGATCTGAGTGGCATGAATACCCCTGTTTTTGAGGTGTTTCAAGCTTGGAATTACAGGAAAATGGACATTTTGCTTCTCTTGAATTGCCTTCAAAGCTGGGCATTCATGTCCCTCAGCTGCCTTTGAAAATCCTATTCCTGCTCTTTGTTTTGCATCTTGAATGCCTAACTTTCAGTCTTTTATGTTATTTTTGCAGGCAGTCTTCAATATGAGGTAGACTTTTCCACAATAGTGTTGTGGTAGGGTGGATATTTTCACAGGTATAAAAGAAAAGAGAGCTTGCTGTAGTTTGGTGACTGACATGACTGAGAAGGATCTGCTCTTGTGGGAAAAGTGATCTGACCAAAGTAAGAACCTTTCTCTCCTGATGAAAATGACAGGCAAAGACAATTCCTACAGAGTATGTGACAGATAATTAAATACAGACAGACTCGTATGTGAAAACACATAAGTGAACATTCCTTGCCTGATAAAAAATTCTCATTGACCTTAGTCAATGCAAGAAGTATAGGTAATACCAAAACTAGTTCCTGTTTTCTAACAGGATGATAGGAAAGGATGCTTTGCTTTTATTGTGCATTGCCCTAATTCCACATGTGTTTCATTACGCCTTCTCAGCACTCACAATCAAGTCAAGAGTCCTTTGGAAGAGGCCGAATGTCTTCATTAAATTCTGGAGGCGTCCAGAATGGGCAGCACCCTGAAGTGTTCCTTGGTAGAGGTGCAGAGAATAACTTACCTGGAGGTGAGAGGAAAAATATTCAGAAGGGCATCAGTAACCAAAGGGTTTGCAATTAACCGTAGAAAAAAGCCCTCTCTGGCATTTGTGCTGCCTTGGCCTAGCCTTTTATTTCCCCTGGGACATATTTATAGTTCAAACCGACGTCTTGAAAGAAGTTAATTACACAGGGTTCTTCCTCAGGAAATGTGGAAGTCAGAGTTTAAAGCTGCGGTCCACATTCTGGTGTTTTCTATCCTTCTTCCCAGCCTTGAGAAATGAGTTAGAGGAAACCTGTAGGTCTCTCCTGCCAGCCCCAGAATCGTAACCCCAGATCTTAAAGTCAACTGCAGTTTCAGCACGGATGTTAACAGAAGCAGCAGAAGCTGCTGAGTGTTGTGAATGCTACAGCAGGAGAGACCGTGATGGACCCGCTTCTCGCATCGTCATTAAAGAAATGGTGTGGCAGAAGAGAATACAGAAATGAATATTCTGCATTTGGCAGAATCCAAGTTTACTATGAAGCTGTGTCTACCCCGTACCTTTTCAGGACTGTTTTCAGAGCCCTTTTTTGAGTTAGTTTTCTCAAATATGTGGACAATTTTAGCTATAATGTAAATGTTAGAATGAAAAGAAAACACAACACAACAAGCAACGTTATGAGAAGAGCTTGATATTTGTAGCCTTTATTATAACCTGATGATATATGTATAACAGGCTCCTCGCCTGTTATACAATAATTAATTACACAATTAATGACAGCAGCTATACTGAAACCAGCCCCGCTGTGGATGCGGATAAAGGAAGGGTATGTGTAGCAGCTGTAAGGAACATACATGACTTTATTACATATACGCTTTGGGGTTTTGTTTTTCTGACAGAAAAATATAAGATGACTTGTTTTTTAGAATTCAAATAAATGCACAGTTTAGAGAAGGGAAAGGGAAAATGCATTTTCAGCTAATTTGTGTAGCTACTTAGCACAATAACACATTTTAGCATTGCAAGTAAAGTTGTAAATAAATGCATATTGTCAATGTATAGTACCAAGGACTATATTTTGCTATTGATGCTATGCAATTTTGCCCATGGAAAAGTATTGTCTATGTAGTTTTTGTTACTCTGATTTAATGCAAAATCTAAATAACTTCTCAAAATTCACTTCTCATTGTAGGAAGAAAGATATCTGCGGTGGTGCTGCAGAATACTTTTTAGGAGCAAAATCTGGTAATTTCTGGAAGAATGAAACAAATACAGATTTATTCACTTAGGTACCGTACTTAGTTCTATTTTATTTTAATTGACATGTTTCAAGTTCATGACATGCTTTGATTTTTTTTTTATGTTTGAGAGATATCAAATCACATTCTGGATTTTAGTGAGTAAAACACCGTCAGCTGCACTGGAGCTGTGCCTGTTTTCACTAGCAGGAAAAATGACTTGGTGAACTCAAATTACATAGGAAAATCACTTAAAAGGTGTGCTTTTCCAGACTGCTGAAGGACAGCAGATGTATTTTATTACAAATGAAAGCAGTGCCATATTTTACAGGTCACTCATTTGGGGCCAAACTCTGGCTGGCAGTTCTGTTTATGCACACGCCAGAAAATCTGAAATTGAAGGAGAAATACTGGCAGGGAATTTTCTGCTTTCATTTCCAGTTCTCATTCTGCGTTCCCACAGAGAAACATTCATCAAGTCCTGGGACCAGGACCCTGAAGTAAGCTGTGTTCTTTGAGTTAAACCTACCCAATTAACTGAGACATACAGTTAGCATGTCATTCCCCAGCCTGTTCTCTGTTGTCAGTGGTGGGAAATATGCCCCTACAGAAGGTGACTGAGCCTACCTGTGTGTGTAGTAGGGATTTTTACGTGCCAGATCAATGCTAACAATTATTCAGGTATCTGTTATATAGAAAGCTGATGATATCTAGGGGTGTTTTTTCTTTAGTACATTTTTAGTTATGGATTTCCAGAGGTTTACAAACATTTTGCAAATAAATCTCAAAGTCAAGCTCTCTTTGGAGGGAGGAGAAAGGACACCCAGGTGTGCAGAGTAACAGCTTGCATCAGTTGATGTTCTCATGTTCTGCAGATTAAAATCTAGAAAGATGGTAATCCAGCATTCTCTCCACTAGTTTATACATGAAATCACAATTCTGATCTGTTTTTTATGGTGCTCTCATTTTACATATAGGTTTCCAAAATTTAGATATTTGATTATAATTGCTCTCATTTACTTTTTCTTTACCAGAAGAAGCTGACCACCTAATTCCTGCCAGTTATCTCCTTTGAGTTAATTTATTTGTGATAACCCCATCAATCTATTGGGTATATAAATCAACTGTGTAGCTTAGCAGCTGCTTGGTAAATGAGTGCCCAGCTGCTGACATACTCTGCCACTGCTGCACTCTGTGTCCTGGCTGCTTGCAGGCTCGGAAGTGGCAATAAAAGTGTTTAGTATTGACCTACGAATCCTAAGGGGTTGAAGATATTTCTTCTTGACACTCTCCCAGTGTCATACTGTCATAAGGATATTAGTCCTGTGGAGGTATTAGTCCTTTGATAAAAAAGCGAGGGTCTTTGCCCTTCACCTGCTGTTTTCCTTGGGAGCTGTGCTCTGGGGAAGGCTCTCCCGCTTTCCCCTGGTTCAGCCTCGCTGTGCTGGTCTTCCAGTGCTGCTGAGCGTTTCTTTGTGAGGAATAGGATCTCTCACAACAACGTAAGCCTGGTGCAAAAACAACAGCAAAAAGACTGGGGGAATATCTGACGCCAGTGGAGCAAGGCAAGGGTGGATTTATGTGTGAATTGGCAGCAGGGTTGGCCAGAGGAGAATTACTGAAACTCACACAAAAGGGATTTTTGGGGCTCTTTTGTTGTCTGTGTCTACCAGGCCTTTATTTTGTTTGGGATACCTGTTAGGGGCTTTATTTCATGGGGAAAATGTGGCACTGCTGTTACAATCTCATTAAGTTGCTATATCTTAGAAGCAGTCTGGTGCCTTGCCAGCTTTCCTGTGGCTTTATTTATTGATGTTTGTTTAAGTGCTGAAAGACAGGTGAGCAGGGGGCTGAGGAATTTCACCTGGTGAACATTAACTGCAGGAGACCAGAGAAGCTGCGTCTTTGCAGCCACCCACAGAAGAAACAGTAAGACACGAAGGGGTTTTCCACTTCTTGTTAGTGCTTCTTCTCCTTCATGGTGAGCGCACACAGCTCCTTGCCTAAATACAGCTCCAGTCCTGTAAAACTGAAATACGTAGTTCTGAACTCTGTGAAGCTGTTTGCTCCATCAGTCAGCAGTGCTAGCGAGTTGGCCAAAGCTGGCTTACGTGTTTATTTTGGTAGTGTCTCTGCATTGAATTAACCACAGAGAGAGCTGCTAATTTTAATTTCCCTCTGGTGTTTACGTGGGACTGGAAACACTAGCTTTGCTGTGAATGTGAGTTTTTATTCACTGAAGCTGAAGTTCTTTACTTTGTGTTAACCAACATGGCTGTAAATTCACTCCCCATGCTTCTGTATTCGGCTTTTCTGCAAAATCTCCAGTCCTACCGTACCCAGCTGTAGGAGGCCCCATACAGGTTTCACAGGTTCTAAGGCACGGTATATGCTTAGAGGCCAGTGTTTTATTTTGCATTTCTGAATAATAACACCTTAAGTTACGGAAGATGACTGCTTAACTAAAGCAAGACATAACTGGTTGTTCTCTGAGCATTTAGAAGGGAGGACAGTTACCTGTCTTACAAGGTTATTGGTTATATTAAAGACTTGATTATATTACATATGCAAATATTCTTTGTGTCGGAGGATTTACCAGTAAGTGATGACATACTTTAGAAATACATCCATGGAATATTGCTGGCATGTAAGCTCTGACTTATTTTTTAGGGACCCTTGATGGTCATCAAAAAATTTCTTGTTTTGTGCAATAATATAATTTCTTAGTATGCTGTGCTGCTATTTTTTTTCTTGTTCCCCATCTGTACTGACAATGCACTTCTGCTTTCCATTGCCAAATTTCTAATGCATATTATGATGCTGACTAGTTTAATTGCTCTGTCCATTGCTCAAACCTGTAAAATTGATGTTTCAATTGTTACTTATTACAAAAGTTAACAAAGCTCTGAGCAGGCAGGGTGATGAAAGGTTTTATGTAATTATGTATTCAATGTTGGTAATTTTTGTAAGATTAAGGGTATCCCTGTGGATAAGCGTATGATGCCGCATTCCCAAATTGGTGATTGATGAAGACACTAAGATACTACTACATAGATAATATAAATACTGTTTTTTTTTTATGTTTCTTTATTTGGCTTGCATGCATAATGTTGTAGAAGAAGACCCAGTTACTGCTCGTCTGATGAGCAGTAAGGGAGACACAGGACTGACAAATGGTTGCCTGACAATCTGCTGAGACTTGGTAGGATAAGTGTGTTCTAAGGCTTTTCGGGCAGATGCTCTCTGTTTTATTGCGTGCTTCACTCACTGTCACCCTTTGTTGTACTTGTTCGTTTATCCTGATGTAACTTTTCTTTATGCAAAGACCCTGAATTCTGTCTTGTGTGGGAAAAGAAGAGTGAGAGAAAACCTAGACTTGCCCACTCGCACCCTTTTTGTGTATGTGAGCTATATTTTGCTTCTTTGTTTCACATGAATAAAATTTGTGAACTTAATGGAACTGGGAACATAACTGCAAACTAATTTCCTAAAAATCTTGGCTTCAAGTTTTAAATGAACAGATTTTGTTCATTCTTATTCTTCTTTCCTGTTAGTTGACTTAAAGGAAAATAACTTTTCTTGGAACAGAATGTGAAAACTGTAATGTTACGTATGCAAAAGTTGTGCAAGTTAGGCTGTAAAATAGTATGCCTGAATATTTGCACTGGTTGTGTTTGCTCAGAAAGGAAGCTGACACAACACCATTTCCTTTTTCTAACCATTCACCACTTGAACTCCGCTATTAAACATGAAGCACAGATCACTGATCACAGGCAATGCCATTGCATTAGAACGGCTTTCGGACAGGTTTGTTTAGTTCAACAAATACACCCTAGGAAGTAGCCGTCTGCTTATGTTTGTTCCCCAAAAAGAAGCTACAGGGTACATTCAGCAGATAACGGGCTCCAGCAAAAGCACCCGTCTCCTACCGGTGCCTGCCTCAGCGTACGCTGCCGCGTGAGTGCCCGGGGCAGCACTGTGGCTTTCAGCAAGCCGCTGCCTGGGGACCGGTCTCCAAACTGAGCTGAAGTCCCTGAATTAAAAGATCCATTACATCACCAGTAAATACACAGGTTTCTGGAGACATAATGTGCTCCACGCCTCTGAGGTGAAGGATTTCTCTACTGCTGTATGTTCTCGGATCCACTACAACTTCATTACATGACATTTACAATCTTAAGTTTTAACGCACTTCACACTGCAGCTTGCTGCTGTAATCACTTGCACTGATTTCCAGGATTCGTTTCCCCCTTTGGCTCTTGCTTTATTTTGTGAATACAGAACTGTCATGGCTATGGACCATGACAACAGTAATTTTCAGTGTTTGGTTTGTCCAGACCTGTATATTTCCCTGGTAGGTGATTACCAGTTTGGTCAGTGAATAGGAAAAATTAAGTAAAGTGGCAAAAACTGGTGAGATAGAAGGCTTTCTTCCATCCTCCCCTGCAGCTGTGGCTGTGCGGGAGTATGAGGCAAAGCAACAAGCACAGCAAGGGAGAGGAAGAAGCCGATATCCCCCTACCTTCCCAGCAGCCAGGCAACAGCTGAAGAAAGGAAGGAGATTTGCAGAAATGTTGATGTGACCCATGGGTGTCACCCATGCTCACCCTACCAGGACAAGTTCTTGTGGGAGGTTGCTCCTGGCACCACAAAATACGTTCCCATCTTGTTATGTGTAATGCTCAGGGTAAGAGCTGAAAAAATCTTCGCCTGTGCTCTCATGAGGAGGGTTTGAAGGATCCTTGGAAATCCGTTTGGTTCAAGGGGACTGTGCTTCCTCTGGTTGGACTCAGCCCCTGGGTCTCTCAGGCTGATCCACGGTACAGCGTTGTTACCTGGAGAGATCGCTTACTGGATCAATAGGCTGCCAACCAACTCAACAAAAAAAGATTTAAATGGTATTAAAGCAATATTTATTTTCTGCTGTTTGGGTTTTCTTGCAAATGTATCAAAGAAAATAAATTACCAGGTGAAATCATAGCTAGTTTTTGACTGGTTCAAGCAGAAACTTTTACCAAACAGTCTCCACTATTATTAGATGTCAACTGGAGATTATTTTGCACAGGTTTAAGGACTTCACTCTAATTTAATCATCTAAAAAGTAATGAGCATTAAAAGTATTCTTTAATGGGAGAAACATCATACTGTCACTTGGAAATGAATCTTATTTGCAATGTGTGAGTTCTGGATGTGTCTCGGGGAATTAAAACTTTGTAATTTAAATCAGAAAAAAATGGTTTTAGGTAACTAAAAAGCCCAAGTATTAGTTATTTTATTGAGGCCACAGGCTCAATAAGGTTACAACTTCTCCAGTTATAATGATGAAGAAAAATATTAAAGGCCGTTTAGTTTACAAGTCATTTAAGCAATTTCTCAAAGTGCTTGAGCTGTTATTGACTAAAGTAGAATCCAAACAGAAGTCAGTACCAAACTGATTAGTGTACTCAGCCTGTAATTGCCCTATAGGAATTCTTTAAGACCCTGTTAATCAGCCAGTTGTTAAATGTGAAGTTGTACTGCAGTCAGTTTGTACATCTGCTGCCTGGGCGCTGCTTCGAGGGGAGCACAACCAGGTCGGCGTATTTGCAACGCAGCAGCTTCACAGCTGTGTGGAGATTGAGGAGGTGCCAGGCAAGGAGAATACGTTGTAGCACGTAAGTCCTTCTCTTTTGGATCTTCCTTATATCGATGTGGGAGGGATTATTTGTTGGACTCTCTCCATTAGGGCGAGGTAAAACCATCAGTGATAAATCTGTGTTTATCGAGTTGGTTAAATGTTAAGAAATGAGCAACAAATTTTACATCTGGCATTGTATACGCACTCTGCAGCTTCCTGATCATGAGATCTGATAAAGATCTTCATTTTTTCAATTTATTCTTCCGTATTCATTTCTAATCAGTATTTAATTTACTCAGAGTAATTTTGTTCAAATTTTCTTTAAAACCGCATTTTTGAATGAAATCACTGATGCTAAGTGTGTTCTTCCTTGGGTGCTGTGGGGTGCAGGAGATCAATTCATCTAGCTCACTGCAACACGAAGTTAGTTTCTCAATACATTTGTGGTCTGTGATACACTGAGAAAAAAGCATGTTATGACTTTAAATTTTAAGGGGTTTTCTACTTCTGCTTTCCAGAAAAGCTGCGAGTGTGATCCTTCCCAGCAAGGGAAGTGTGATGAAGGGCTTGTCTTAATTTCAGTTCGGATTAAATCTTGTTAAACTGCTTGTCTGCTTTATGTATTTTCTGTGTTTGCTTGCAGGCTTGCATATGTATGAAAGTATGTACTCTTCCATCCCTGCTTCTTCAGGAAGAAGATCAGTATTTTATGCACAGTCTTCACTGTGCATATTAAGATGTACTGGAAAATGCAGGCAAAGAGAAGTAGTTTTTTTTTTTTTTTTTAAAAAGGTGACTACATGTGAAAATATTAGCAGTTTCCATTCTGAGGGGGGGAAAGATTGTGCACATTCATAAATGGGAATGACTTTCTTCAAATCTTAGACAGTGAATGTAAGCAAATGGCCATTCTTCTGATGTCAGTGGGAAAAATAGTGTTTGCATATCAAATGTTGATATCGGTAAGACTTCTGTAACATATCGTATTTATTATTTTTCACCACGAGCTGATTAGATGGAGTGTACAGGTAACTTCTGAGGAGCTTTACTATGTGTGTACCACAGCTTTTGTAGGAGAGCTGTAGCAGTTGCAGTGCAGAAGCAGCTCGAGGGAGGCTGTCTGAATGTTCTGCTAGGGATGGGGCATGAGAGGGGAACAAACCGCCATCCTGGCTTAGCTTTTACTGGAGAGGCTCCTGGGTATGAGATTGCTTTTGGAGCAGAACGCTTTTAAATGAACCTTTTGGATGATTTGTGAAAAAAATAAAAGCTTTGTTAGGTATAATCGCCTCCTCCCTCCCCCTTTCCTACTAAAATAATAAAAATAAGTGATAAAACTAAAACACGATCTGAGAGATCTCTAAACAACATCGATAGAGTTCCCCATGGCAGACCAAAAGGTTTCCCCTCAGGAAGCCAAGGGCTCCCACAGGGATAATCCACCGAATTACTTCTGGGACTGCGCGTGTCAGAAGGCAAGTGTTCCCCAGGGGTGAAGATGCAGAAATCATTTTGCTTCTGAGAACTATATGAGGTGAAAAACTGATTACTATATCATGCCTATAGTATCAAAGTCAGGAAGTCTTGGAAATGGGTGTAGGTAAGGGATTAGATCTACCCATGATTTCTGTAGGGTGGGGAGTTTACAGAACTAAACTTGTCCTAGCTCTAGCAGTATTGGTAACATAGAGCCAAAATAATTCCTGGAAAAAAGGAGCAGAAGGGCAGTTTGGGTGTGAAGGATTAGGAGTGCACGGGAGAGCACCCTGCCGTGCTCCAGAGAATCGCGGCTCCGTGACCACAGGGGCGAGGGCACTTGGGTGAGGCACCGACAGCTGGGAGGAACGCAGAGGAACGTCTGCAGTGCCTGACGGAAGTCCTATGGAGACTGCTGAGGTGTGGTTTGAAAGTGAACAAAGACAGTGTGGGCTGCTTTCCAAAATCAAGTTACCTCTTTGGGATGCTATGTAAAATTGAAAGGAATTATCCTTTAAGAGGAGAGGGGGGGAAAAAAAGAAACATACTGAGAATGGGCAGAATGTCTCTGAGTTTAAATAATTTCTGGAGGATAATGTCTGGAATATTTAAATACTTTCACAGGATGGCCCTTTCCAAATTTCGTGGTGTTAATCAGGAAATCGGTGTCCATTTTCTTTCAGAAAAGCAGGACGTGGCATTGAAGGGAGGAGGAACATTAGGTCTGAAGAAGTAAACCAGCAAAGATTTGTAACCTAGTGCAAACCTCGCTCTGGGGCTGCCCAGGATGAACCTGTGGCACCATTCCTGCAAGAGCTGAGATGGACGTTCCCTGCATCTCTAAGGGTGGAAATGGCGCTTGGTTCCAGGGATTGAGAGACATTACTTGCAAAAGAGACAGAAGCCTAACCTTCCTGAGGTCAGTAAACACCACAAGTACTTACTAAAAAATCTTTATTCCTGCCACAGATCACAGAGCCGCAGGTAGAACTCCTGTGGCCAAAGGTAGCCTTGCCCCTGCTGGTGTTTGTGCTTGCCCAGGGTGCTGCAGGTCTGGCCATCGGTGAGGCACATGCTCTGTGCCAACAGCATCCATGGAGG
This sequence comes from Anseranas semipalmata, assembly GCA_013399115.1. Taxonomy (NCBI): domain Eukaryota; kingdom Metazoa; phylum Chordata; class Aves; order Anseriformes; family Anseranatidae; genus Anseranas; species Anseranas semipalmata. The sequence goes on along the minus strand of VXAA01005680.1, from coordinate 303,349 downwards.
GGAAAGCACATAATGGGAAATGCTGTGTATAAGCTATCTGTCCAACCAGACCTCACTCATGCAATTCAGAAAATTGCGTTGGAAGGAGAAAAAGCCTGGTTGTGTTGAGGGTAGTGTGCTATACGCTTTCCAAATAATTATCTCATATAAAAAAATATCAGTCTTTGGTTTCAGGAAATGGGACTTCACTGTGGAAAAGTGAGAACTGTGCTTGCTATAGAGACTACAAAAGGGTAATAACCAGGAGCTTTTGAAAGAAGAAATAATTCTACTAGGATTACCTGAATTGCACTGAAGACTGGAAATTAGTGGAACTCCCGATGGTGGGAAATTCTGCGATACCCATTGCACACAGCAGTGAGAGGAAGCCATCCAGTGAGTTTTGAGCTTGGCAAATTACTTAAGAAGATTATAATATGTGATTCTCCGTGCTGGATATTTCTGGGAGGCCCCAATCCAACACAGGATTTTCCCCTGTTATTAGCTATAAGCTATGGAACTTTGAGTATTTATAGTTAAGTAAATGCTTAAAAGATTTCCTCATTTGAGGCCTAAATAATATGGAAAGTCTTTGCAGTACTCTTGCTGTGAAAGGTTCATTATAAATTACTTCCCCCCATCCCCATAAGGCATGGGCATATTCAAAGTTCTCTTTTATAAATTTCAGTAGTAGATAATATGAATTTCAGGAGGTGATGGAAATTGAGATTTCATTTACTGTATTTATTTTTGTCATTAAATGATGCATTCATAGCAGACAAGTGGGGGCTTAAGTTAGGTATACTTAGAAGTAATTACAAGTCAGGAAGGTTAAAAAAAATCACATCTTTAATTTCACTCTCAAAGTAAAAGAAGAAGAATTTGTTGCCACTGATTAAGAAATATAATAGCAACAGTTAAAACAATTAATCTAACATAACATTTTCATTACAGGATCCTGAATTCTGATTGCTGTTACCATATTACACGATACGCTGTTCTTCTCATAATCCTACTCATTTCAACAGGAGCAAGGCACCAGTCAATAAAATTATGGGGGTCAGAATCTAGCCCTGCAACCGAAAAATGTGGAAAAGCACATTACATTAGAAAAAAATGAAAGCATATCAATAAACTTATGATTAAATGGTATTCCCATTAAAAAGTGGTTCAATAATATCAATAGCCATTACAAGAGGAACAACGAGTACAGTATTATCATAGCACTTTGGAAAAACATTTTGTTGTTTGCTTTTGGTTTATTCATAGCTAATGCATAATGAAAAATGATGCATAAAAAATTCAAGGGAAGTAACAAGCTTATTTATACAGAACTTTAGGGTGAACACAGATCTGTTACTCCATCTGCATGGAGCTAGTTGCAGGGTTGCAACCATCACCACAGAAAGGAACAGAGAAGAATACAGGTGAAGCAGGTTCATTAAAAACTCGGCAGAGAGTATTGGCAGAGGCTCCTTTCCTCTCTGTTAATATTTTATACCTTTTTCTTTGGCACCATGGTGTGTTATGCTCTGTTCAAACAGAGGTTTGGTGAGCAGTTAAGGTAAATATGTATGCACATGTTTTGTCACTTCACCTGTAATTTTTGCTTACTCCTTAAGGTCCTAATTTTTGAAGTTTTCTTTATTGGAAAAATGGAGCATAATTTACTGTTATCCTTGCCATTGACTTTCCTCAGATACTGTCCGAACTCTGTTATTTTGTTCTGGTTCCATTATCAAATAGATATTGATTCTACAAACAAAAACATTTTCCAGATAGCAAAGCTCCATGCTGCAGCTCTTTTTTCCCTCCAAGGTACAAACAAACACTTCACTTCTGGCTTACGATAAATGCAAGTGAGTATTAACTTTCTTGCTTTTTACCTCAGAATAGAAAAAAATCAAACTGGATTGTCTGGGGTGGGGAAGAATGGGAGGCTGGCAAAACTCTTTCCATGCCACCAAAATGGAACAAATCTTCAAACTCCTAAGTTCAGCACCATGTATTTTGGCAGAAAGAAGAAATATGATGGCGTGGCATGCAAGCCCAGGCTCAGAGCTGCTTCCATCGCTCTGAGCTCTGACGCCGATGCGCTGCATGTTTTTCATCATCCCTGCCTCAGTTTGTCAATATAAGAAAGTCTATTTCTAGCACCACTTCCCTTTTTGTGATCCTGCAGTTTTCCAGGCTGCAGAGGAAGCTGTGCTGTCTGCTCAGCAGAGAGCTTGCTCAGTGCCACGTGCGTGGCCCTTCCGTGCCGGAGCGATGCTGTGCGAGGAGAAGTAAGAGGCAGGGGCTGGCAGCAGCCGCAGTGGAAACCACCCCAGTTCACAGCGCTCTGGTGAGCTGTGTTACACAACTCCTTCCCAGGCTGATGAGGCCGTGCGAGCACCCTTTCTAATGGGGCAGTAGTGAACCTTCATTGAGTCACTTTCTTCTCTTCCGTCAAGAAGCTTTGTGCTCCCTGTTGATGGGAAGAGTACGTAACCACTCCAGGTCCTGCCTTCAGAGTAATGAGGGAGGGATCCCGTCTCCTCGCCTCTTCCTCTCCCCCATCCCAGCCTCTGTGGGATGGAACTATTGAGAACAGATGGAGGAAAACCTGGTGGGACTTCTGTACTCCAAGTGTCTGTCCTGCAGTTTTGTTTATTTTTTAAATACACCAAGGGAAGTGGCACCAAGTTTAAAAAGCTTAGTTTGCTAGAAGACAGCTCCAATGGGCGATTTGGTTTTGTTTTAAAGTCAGTAAGTGTGCTAAAGGCACACTATAATTACACGTGAACAGTGGTAAATTACAAAGAAGTTACTGTTAGAGTGCATCGCTGCATCTCTCCTGTCTCCCAAAGTTCATCCTCCTCCCTTGCAAATCGGATCAGAAACAGCAGCTCGTGCGATGCTGAGAAATGCAGGGCGCGTATCTGCGTGATGTTGGGTTCTGACTTTATAGCAGAAAAGTGGGTCACCAGCATATTATTGGCAGCTCAATTTTGGTGTCATTTAGGCAGCTGCAGAGAAACAAAGAGGCCATCGATTAGTCTAGCAACAGCCTGGGGCCTCTGTGTTTTAATTACATATGTTCTTTGGACTAAATTCATCCCTGTTGAAGCATCATTAACTTAAATGAAACTCCACAACGGAGGAATTTGACCCAATAGGTTTTTTTCTTCTGTGGTATCCGTACATCTAATTCTGTTGAAAATAAGTCTTTCCTAAAGTTCGGGTTTATGTAAAAGTTGGAGTTTGGGGATTACAAAGAACCTCTAAGACCAGGACACTGTACGTCCCGCGGCATGGCCCAAAGCCATTCCAGCTCAGGGGAGTCTGACTGATTTTCCTGTTGCCTATCTTGCCGTCTGTCTGTCTGTCTGTCCAGCTTCTGTAAGCAAACTCACTTAAGTTTTCAGTGCCGTTTTCAAGCAGTGAAGAGAAATGGAGATAATTTTTCCTGTTAGCTCCTACTATAGGACGAAGCTTTAAGCAATTGTTGAAATTTGTTCTTCTGTTCAGGCGACCTTCGTGCAGCACAACTTGCGGCTCTGTATTTAGCACAGGAAAGCTAGTTGCTTTACCAAATGGAAACTGTGACTATCGGTAGCACTGCTGCCATGTGTACCCTGGGCAGCAGACTACAGATGAGAAGTCCGGTGAAATCCACTGTAAGGTGGGCCCGTTTCTGGATGTGGAGGACCTTTTCCGTCAAGGCCTGGCTGCTATAGCAGCAGTTAAGGTTTTACTTTTATCTTTTTTTTCCCTTCCAGGGTGGGTGTCTGAGAGGCGGGGAGCCAAAGTACATCAAGGGTTAGGACTGCAATGCAACTCCCCTCTTTCTCGAACATGCACAGGTATGCAGCCGGTGCACGAGGCATCCGGAGGGGGAGCCTTTGCCTGTTTGGGCACGTGGTCCCGAAAGGGCGCGATTCTGCAGCAGGGTCTCCCAGCTGGGAGCTAATGGACCGAGGAGGAGGGTTGGTGAGAGGCTGAGCGGTCGCTCCTCTCTGCAGCCATCTGCCTGCAGCAGCGAGAGCGGGAGCAGCCAGTGGCCAAATCCACGCCGTGGACGGCTTCGAGGGCAAATGGAGAGGCAGAGGCTGGGCTGCAAAGCTGCAGCTGCTGTCCTGGCTGGGCCTGTGCTCTCCTCCTTCCTCCAGGCCACCAGGGTCAGAGCCCTGCAGGATTCTCCAGCAGCGGAGAACGGCAGCTGGGCTACCGAGGAAGCCCAGGGCAATGAATCCTCAGAGCATGCGTTTTTCTCTCTGGATTATCAGCATGTCCAAGTCCCCTTTGAAATCACGCTCTGGATCATGCTTGCATCCCTGGCCAAAATAGGTAAGGCATCCCGAGAGGATGAGGAGGGATGGGGCTCTCTGTGGGGATGGTGCAGGCATGGGTGCTGCTTCACCTGCTGTCCAGAGCGGTCAGGGAGAGCAGTGGGGCAGGGAGGAGTCGGTCCTTCCTGAAACGCTCTTTGTGAGTAGCAACAGGAAAGAAAGGGACAGGCTCCGTTTTGTCTTTGGAGTTCAAAGCTGTTTGGGATGAAAGTGAAACAGGCGATGTTGGAGCTGGAGGTAACATGCCAGGTCCTAAGGATGCACACCTGGTATGTCAGACGTACTTTTTGCCGAGACCTAAGTTCTGCACATCTAGGTGTGTAATGATCTGACTTGCAAGTGGCCACATGCCCTTCAGGGAGCACGTTTAGCTGCTGTAAAATTTCCATGAACCAGATAAAGTCAAATGAAATGCTGCATACAGTAAGCAGATGTGCATTCATCTGCAGAACCAGGCATAGGAAAGTGGAATTTATATATCCTTTATTCCCCCTCCCACAGAAATTGTGATCACTCCTGTGAAATTCCTGCTATATAAGTTATTTTACAACCTTTTTCTTTTATTTTTTTTCCTCAGAAAGAAAAAGTTTCTGAGATTCATTTAGATCAGAATTACTTTCAGATGGAAATGGTCTTTTCCTTTTGCTATTCTGCATATTATGTGATAAGATCCCAGTTCTATCAATACACATGAAGAAATAGTAATAATCCCAGTTTTTTGTTGTTGTTATTCCTATTCCAGTTTGGTTTGTTCAATTTCTTTCTTCCTTTTAACATCCCACTTTGCATACTTGTGGTGCTTGTCAGTATTTCTCTGTAACAGTGGGTATTACACAAGGCTCAATGTTACGTTTAGCTTTGTGTTAATTATTAAATAATATGAAAACTGGTACCATTTATAATTAATGAGATTCCTTTTTTGATCCTTTTGGATGTATGGAATCTGTATTGTATTTAAAATTAGCAGTTGCTGTTTATATTCTTAGTGCTGAAGTTGGCATGCTAACTAGATTACATCATAAATTATTCCAACTACATTTTTATTTATGCAGATTATTTTTTTCTGTTTGTGTATTACCTAAAACTATATCTTTAATGTTATGCTATGATGAACTGCAGTCTGAACCAAAAATAATTTCAGAAAGTTTGGTATTTTCAGTAATCTTTCAGATTTTCTAGCCAATTTCTGACTGGGCAACTTTACCTTAATTACGTACATTTTATTATTATGATTCCAAAGTGCAGCCTGCAGAAGGTGGGAGCTTGGCAAGCTTCCTTGCCCCAATGAGGTGGTGCTCTTTGGCCAGTTTGGGCTGCTGAGATAAAATGGATTTTTTTCTGTTCATCCCCTTGCAGGGTTTCATCTATACAACAAGCTGCCTTCTGTCGTCCCAGAAAGCTGTTTATTGATATTTGTAGGACTCATCATGGGAGGCATCATCTACGGCTTAAATGACAAGTCACCACCCGTTATGGACAGCGATATCTTTTTCCTCTACCTGCTGCCACCTATCGTCCTCGATGCAGGGTACTTCATGCCCAGCCGTCCGTTTTTTGAGAACATTGGCACCATTCTCCTGTATGCAGTGGTGGGGACAATATGGAACGTGTTTGGGATTGGCTTTTCACTCTATGGCATCTGCCAAGTGAGAGCTTTTCACCTGCAGGACGTGTCGTTGCTCCATAACCTCTTGTTCAGCAGCCTGATAGCTGCGGTGGACCCTGTGGCAGTGCTGGCTGTGTTTGAAGAGATACACGTCAACGAAAAGCTGCACATTTTGGTCTTCGGCGAGTCGCTCCTGAACGATGCGGTGACCGTGGTAAGGGCTAGCCTCTGCTTCGAGCATTTAGTGTTCAGAGGAAGGGCGGTCTGGTGCTGAGAGGGGGACGTGAGATCCGCAGAAGGAAAAGGCTTCAACAGCCTCTGCTAGCAGAGGACGCCTGGTCCTATCCTCTGGCCTCAGGCCCTGGGAAGTCTCAGGTGAACAACTCTTCAGCTGCAGCAGAGCTGAGGACTTGGCATGTGTCTGGAGACAGAAATGCATTTGGGTGCCACAGCACTCTTCTGTTGGGCTCCTGACCTCTGGAGAACGATACAGACCCCATGTCTGGTGAATATTTTGTTAATGGCTGTTTTTCTCTTTCCTCTTTCACGCAGGTGCTCTACAAGCTATTCCGATCATTCTGTGAAATGCCAGTCATCAAAACTGTGGATGTTTTTGCTGGAGTTGGAAAATTCTTTGTGGTTGGGATAGGAGGAGTTTTAGTAGGTCTTACCTTCGGAATGACTGCCGCCTTTACCACGCGATTTACCAAGGATATCCGTGTAATTGAGCCACTCTTTGTCTTCTTGTACAGTTATCTTTCCTATCTCACCGCGGAAATGTTTCACCTTTCTGGGATTGTGGCGTAAGTATGTCCCAGCATCTCGTTTGTTCAGGAAAGCTTTTTGGCTATATTTGCTGAAAAGTATCAAAAAAATTTGTTTGCTTAATTGGAAATCTGTCTATGACAGCGAACAGAAAGTATGGGAAAAAAACACAGAAACTTCACAGAAAGCCTGTGAAATTGTTGAAAGGTGTAACCCCATTCCACACATTACACAATTGCACATCAACAGTAACAGCTGCAACTCACAAGCAATCCAGATTACTACTGCTGGGCAAGTTTGAAACACCTGATCAGTTTATGTAGGCTACTGAGGAATGTTTGGAAGAACCAAGAGGCTTTCTAGGCCTAACACAGAAAATAACAAAATATGCCTACTCAAAACTAACATTTGAAGAACTGCAAGGAGTGTTTAATTCAAATCCTCAGGACCTCGGGAAGGTTTGGACGTTGTGTTTACAGCATGTCTGTTCTTGCTTCATCCCCTGATCGTGCCCCTGCATGCCCTACTAGTTAGCCATCCGTGCTGGCCCCAGAGGCATGCTGAGGCAGATGGTGGCGATACAGCAAAGCGATGGGGTGGTAGTTGCTTATCCCTTAAAGAGCTGAAGCCTGGAAATGTTCCTACTGTTTGGGAGTGGAGGGCTCTAACGGAGACCTCTGCCTTGGAAATTTAACTTGGAGATTCTGACTTACCATCAAAAGAAGTTCAGACAAAGCTCATGTGTTTGTCTGGTTTCCTGGGGGAGGCTCTTGCGTTTTTGTGCTCGGTGTGGGTGGGCCTGTCCATCACCTCTCTATCTCTAGTAACATTTGAAATCTTCTGACCAATTTCAGCCAAATTTGTCAGAGGTCAAGGTTTCAAAGGTACTAAACCCAAACTGCCTGCAATTTACTATAGCACAGTCAGTTCTCTACACTGATAATTGAACTTTGTGCTTACCACCTCATTGTGAACTTCACCTGCAGAGCCAGTGCTGAGGAAAAAATGGATCTAATAGTCCTAATGGTTGAAGAAATCTTACCTTGGAAAGCAGAGACAGATGAAAAACACAGCATGAGTGATTCAGTCCTTCTGATATCTGTGGGCTGGTGTTTGTTGCATTTGGTTCTACTACCTAAACTAACTTAGCTGCTGCTAAGGATCACAACCAACCATTTAATATTTCCCTAAAGACTATAAAGTGCATTTAGACTCCATTGATAGCTACAGTGTAAACAACTGTAAATCTGATAATAATATAAAAAGAAAAAAAAAAAAAGTCAGGTACCAGCTAGACACAGGAGTATATGGGAGATCTATTTTAAAACTAATGATGCTCCTTTGGATATAAAGTATTCCTATATCTTGCAGGTTTTGTTTCCTTGAATAGTTAATATGAGCAATATTCTGGCATTACTGACAACAATTCTAGCTCTGGGAATAGGCAAGAGAAAGCCTATTTATAGGAGCAAAAGACAGAACAGTGAAATAAATATGCTGCATAATCATCATGGAGCAGAAAACATTCAATCCTAATGGTGTCTCCTATCAATCACAATCTACTGTACCCATTATGGAACCCATTTTCTATTCTTTTGAATAATGTATTGTTTCTAAAGCAAAGCAATTGCAAAGGCAGCTGGTTCCTGCACTACTGGTCTTATAATTGCCAAATTGTAAATGCCTCTTTTATATATCTTGATTTCAAACAATTCATTCATTTGTGACCAGGGAATACTGTATTATAAGAAGCAGACCTTGGCAATTGTTTCTTTGAAAAATAATTTGACAAAAAAAATCAATTCCACATAGTCCAAAAAAAATTTGTGAATGCAACCCAATCTGTTAAACAGCTCTGCAAATGTTTTTTATTTTGAAATATATATATTCTTTTTTCTCCTTCTCCTAGTGGCAGCGTCCATCTTTGAAGCTGTGAGAGAATAGGTCAAATTTATTCTTTCTTTGTGAATCTGATCTGAACCCATATCCTGTTTTTCAAGAAGCATTTCCAAACCATGTCTCTGGAAGTCAATGGCCATAAATACTTGCTGGATTTCTTAGTTCGTAGTTGGAACTATTGTATCCACTATTTATTGAGGCAGATACAGAAGAATTATTTTATTTAGCTCATGACTTGTGCTTTAGGCAAAGTGGGTCAGTCTGACAAGGATAAATCAAAAAGACCAATTTCAGAATATTTTTAAGTATTGGTACACTTTCTTATTAGATGAAAGATGTGAACTCAAGCATTAGATGAAAAAGGGATTTGAATGTTGTGTCAGGCTGCTGGGTAAAACGGGATCTCTTTCCCTGGTAAGAACATTGTGTTTTTTCTGAGTCTGACCTTTCATATCCTGTGCCTTTACTACAAGTCCTTTCACTCAACCCCAGTTTTGATTTTTGGACAAACACAAACATTTCCTTCTCCTTCAAAAAATGTGTAGGTTTTTTTTTTCCCTTGGCAATGAGGAAAAACAAACAATTATTTTAAGATGAAAGAAATGGAAATGTGCATGTGTTTGTTGTTTCCGTTTGTTTGAATGCCAAGCCAAGGAATCAGTAACTCACAGTGGGTGGAAGTCCATCTTCATTTGTAAAAGTGTTTTTTTTTCTTTTTTTTTTTTTATTGTAATGTCTTGTTTGTTGCTCCAACTAAATATCAGATAAGTCCCATAATAGTATCACTGATTTTCCTAGTGGTTTAAGTAGAGCAGAAATGAATATAGCTGTTGTTCACTCCTTTTGTCTTGGTCCAATAATATATGCAGTTATGGCAGTGACAATGCATTAGTGATTCACCGATGAGCCAGAAGGAAAGTGGCCCTTACTCTGCTTTTGTTAGCAGCTGTGCAAATTAGTAGCCACAGTGCAGTGACCGACTCTGTCTTCCTGAAATAAATAGCTGTGGAGGAGAGACTCAGGGCCTGTCGTTTCATACAGGTTACAAAACCACAACCGGATGAAAACTCCCTTCATCAGCAAAGATATGGAGACTTTGATTAGTTTGCTTCAATACTTGAGCTGAAGCAGGACAGCAGAGTTACCATGAAATCGCCTGTGAAAGGAATTTTCAGTCAGTAAAACTCCGTGTGGATGGCCTTCCAAATACAAGTGGAAATCGGATCTCGGAAAAGTAAATCCATTTTGCCATTGCTGGTACAACATTTAGAACAAAATGTTTCTGTCGGGGTTAAAATATAAAAAATGGAGCTTCAACACCCTGAGCGCTCAATTGTTCTGACCTTCTAAGACTGCTGGCCTGAATATGTATTGATTTGAAAAGCTGATGAATTAGGCTAACCACATGTACCCAGTAACTTGAAGAACCAATTAACCATGAAAAATTGCAAGGCAGAAGTTTTAATTGGTGGTGCACACTTCTGAAGTGACCTTGGATATGCGATACATGAGGAAGTCAAATGTTCTGGCTATAGCGACGCTCTCTAATTTGCTCAGAAACACAGCAGTGCTCTTGGAAGCCATTTCTTGGCTCATTGTGCAGCCTGATGAGTGTTCATTAAGATTTTTATTTTTACTGCTCGAGCATTTTGTTGTCTTTTGGTTGGATGGAGTGGATGGCTTCCTGGCTGTGCCCAGAGAATGTACAATGCAGCTCTGGGTGGGCTTAAAAATAGGCAGTGTGAGGTATGTCGTGTGCTTGAGTTTGTCCAGCTTTAGGCTAGCTTTGTTCCGTTGGGTGCAGGAGTACAGCATTCAAGCTGCTCTTAAGCTACTACAATTTTGAATCCTACAAGAGTCTGCTGTAGTGACCAGATAGCAAACAAACTCGAAGCAGTCCTATTTACTCATTTCTCATACTAAGAAATAATAGTCTCCCTTCCTCAAATGTCTTTCTCCCATCCAGGAAAAATAGCTCCTAAGAATGAAACTCTTCAGCCCAGATGGTTAGAGACTGGCACAGTTAGCGTGCTGGGAAGTGTTGGGTGTACTTAATTGGAAGTATTGCCGTGTGGCTGTGATAAATGCAGTAGATTGAGTTGTTTATCTGTTAAAAAACAGATTCAGGCAGTCTGGTCAACCCATGTAGTACCTTACTGTCCTGGTGGTCCTGCCGGTATTAGTGGACTGATGTAAGAAGTGAATCACTACTGATGCAAACATCTGATACTTGATGAAGCCGATTTTTTTTTTTTTCTTAAATGTTAATGTGTTAATTTTGTGCACTTATGAACAAAAATTTGTTTCATTTTCTCAGTATCATTGCTTGTGCCATGGGCATGAAACGTTATGTGGAGGCCAACATCTCTCTGAAGTCTCACACCACAGTCAAATACTTCATGAAGATGTGGAGCAGTGTTAGTGATACCCTCATCTTCATCTTTCTTGGAGTTTCCACCATTGGAGAAAATCATGAGTGGAACTGGCCGTATATTTGCTTCACTGTCATTTTCTGTCTCATTTGGAGAGCCCTAGGTATGGTGAAATGATGCTTTTTTGTTGTTGTTGTCGTTTGAGTGAAACATATAATTCCATTAAATGAGAATGCTTCTGCTCCCACCATCATCCTCTGCTGTTTCCCTGTGTGTGTGGTTATTACAGATGTGAATCCAAGGACTGAAATAGGCTGCCCCAGCTGATGCTTCTCCTCCTCCTACTCCTCCAGCACTGCTGTCTGGCTCAAAAGCAAGTCATGCATTTGACTGCAATTTCCTAGTCTGTGCAATCACCACAGATAGCACTGGTGCTAAATAGAAATTCTCATGATATCTAGTTTATCGATACATCTGTCTTAGACCCTTCTTTGAATATCACGATCTCCTCTTCCATTTCAGCATGTCTTAGTCCCTTTGTATCTTCACAGTAGGAGAAAGGGTGTAAGTACAGAGCCTGGGGTCAAAGAGCTGTGTAAAACCCTGCAGCCTCAGACTGCATATTCTGAATTGCAGAGATTTAAGGGATTTAATTCATAACAACTTCTGTGTACAGCAGTATCCTTACATGGAAAACTAGAGGAACCATCGGACAGCTGTCCCTGGAGATGCTGTTCTGCTTTACACAGCTTATTTCTGTGTAGATGAGAACTAGGACCTAAAATGGAGGTAACAGGCAAAAATGTGAGGATGCTTGTGTAACTAAGATTTTAGTTACCATGTTTAGGAATATAAGTAACTATAATGAGTTGTAGTAACATACATCCAGCTTTTTTTTTG